>KZ062824.1:74823-86886 GCA_002091835.1 Anopheles maculatus
CGGAGGTGCTGCAACACGGTGGCGCGACGATGAAAGTGTGGTCCGCAGGGGGAAACGGCGCACGCGACGAACGGAATAGCGGTGGAGAGAGGATAGTGGAAGCGGTGGTAGATGCGAATCGTGCGAAGAGGAGAAGAAGGAAGAACGAAGGGGGAGCGAGGAGACAGAAAGAGAATGACGGCCAAGGTATACCAAAAAAGATAGGAAACAACGCAACGGCCGCGTGGTGCGCGAGAGCGAGAGAGAATCCAGCATGGTGCTGCCGCGGGAGAGCAGCGATTACCGGCAAAATGAAAGAGAAAGGAAGCGGGTTTTGATGAGAGGAAAATCCGAACACCGTGCTAAATCACGTGCACGGGAGAGAGGGAGAGAGAGAGAGAAGACAAAAGGAGAACGCAACAACAAAAAAAACAAAACGGTAGACCTCAAACGGTGTATGGAGCTGGTGGATGATACCCTCTGGGTTGGGGGAGGGGAGTAAGAGGAAGTGAAGGGACGAGAGAACAACCAGCTTGCACACACACACACACAGTCTTTCTCTCGGTTGGAAGTTTTTTGGGATACTGCCATGGAGACGGGCCACAAGAGTAGGATGGCCGGCGTAGAGGACGAGTGGACACAAGGGGTAGGTAGTAGCCCGATGGACAAGGGGTTCGAGTGGAACGGAAGGAAACACAGGAGCGGTGGCAGGACAACGGAGGATGCGTTAACGGTTTGCAACAACAACTTAGGTTTGGTACAGACAATAGGGTTTCACGCTTTTGTTCTCTGCTGCTGTTTGTAATGACGATTGTGAACTTGAACGACTTGGGCCGTGTGTGCGTTTAGTTTGTTTTTGGTTTTTGTTTTGTTAGCTAGAAGCATGAACAAATTGTGCTGAAATAATGCCACCATTGGGTAGGCTTGCAGTTGGTAACGATATTATACTCTCAACAACATTTACACGTACATCTCGACTATTATTGCCCTATAAAATGACATATTTCATGAATTCGGTATCAATGCTACCAAAAGCAACTGTCTAGATGTAAGTGAGTGGGCAATGAACAGGCAACACGTGAAATAGAGGTATAGAGGTCAATAATACAATCCTACTTATGTTAGCAAAAACATAATAACGGCATAAAATTTAAGTTTTTCGTTTTTTCGCACAAATTGGTTCAAGGCTAGCGCTACCGGTAGTTGCTGAAGCTGCCGCTCAGCAACTGCAACTGCATTTTGGGCGGGTCAGTAGGAATGAAAAGCGTGGAAATGTCCTTCGTCTGTATAAAACCTATTTTAGGCAACAGATACTTACGAGTGTGTATGTGCTGGATAAATTAGTGGGTATGTGCGAGAATTGAGAAGCACAGCAAAGAAAACAACATATAACATATGCTGTTAAATTCGAAAAAAAAGTCCCGTTAATATTGGTTAAAACAGAAACACATTAATCGTTCGCGGTGGTTTTTGTTTTCATTAGTCATTTGTCGTATCGAATTATTTGTGCTTTTATATTACGCTATGTAAGAAACTTATCATTATGCTGCTTTATATCTTGCAAACGGGCAGACAATTATTATTTTCTTCGATTTTTCTTCTCTTACTCATGTAGACAAAACAAAACGTTTGTGCTTGAATTAGAAAATCAAACATTTTCTAAAATTAAGAAAGTCACATTTGATTCTTCACAATAATTCTTTGCTGGATTGAAAGCCTAGTTGTTGGTTTTGGGGCGGCCGACTGCTTAAGTGACAATGATAAGTGACGGTCATATGTTCTCATGGGTCGGTTCAGTCGAAATATGAACTATTCAACCGTACGGTTACATGGTTTAGTATTTTTCAAGCAAAAAATGCGATACTCCGGATGCAATAAACGTGTAAGTATGCATTTTATTTGAGGCTGGAGCAATTATATTGCTAAACATTTGGAGGTGGATAGTTGTGGCCTACACATAATAACAAGTAATAAGCCCATGAAGCGAGAGACAGACTGGAATATGAGTTAAATTATAATAAAATCACATTGTGCACAGATTGCGTTGAAAGATCGGCTGAGGAATTCGTGATTCAAATTTACGCTAGTATTATTTATGACTTAAAACTGAGACCAACAATTGAATGACATTATTCATAGCGCAGGCAACTTACGTTTACTTCCCCGACATATGTGAAAGTTTAGTGATTTCTACCCCTCAAAATACCAATTTGTTTGATTCAGATTGCGTTGTCCTTTTTAGCTTTCATTCGTCGCAGTAGATGCTACCTTTGCGCTAACCATATATATTCGGGAGCAGTAGAGCGAAAACCGCAACAGGCATGCGAATGCATACGATCGTACGGAATACATAAACCAAGCAAACAAGAACAAAACAAGTAATACAATTCACATACTAAGCGTTTACTCTTTTAGCAAACAAATAAACTACTACCGGTCAAAGGATGTGATGGAGGTGTGGTGTAGCGCAAGAAGGATGATTGCACTTTAAATGCAATACAAAAAAAAAATACAAAAAGCGAAACATATTAACGGATACACACGTACTCTTGGGCGCGCTTAACTTATCGCATTAGCAAGCAACAAAACAGACAGATAAATCATATTTCAACCCATGTGCTGCATCAGAATGTGATACAGCGCTGCGAACAATGATGATGCTGCTAGAGCAAGCAACAACAAGCTGAAGCAGAGGCAACAAGAAAAAAAACAAATGAAAATCACACTATGCTGTACATGAATACCACAAGAAATAATAGCTACCAGGAATAATGTGGAGGTTAAGTAATCAAACAAGCTATCTAATACAATTAACAACTCATAGCAAAAAAGAAACACAAAACAGAACAAAACAAAATCGACTTGTAAGTGTATTTATTGCTCCTCCCCTCGATACTATTCTGTTGGTTTTTGGCATGGGTACACTCCACCTGAAAGTATGCAATCATCAGCGTGCGAGACATTCGTTGCCTGCAGTAACATACAGCACATACCGATACTTTGTATCCATGGCCTCGGTTAATCTGAGAAGTCTCCCAACCCTTGTTGACTGCCAGGTGACTGGCGATTGGCGAAAACATTATTGCATACTTCCAGGCGTGCATACCAAACCTAACGCATCAATGAGAACCGCCAGAGAAAACATTATTGCGATAAATCAACACAACACAAAACGTACGTCTAATATTACTGCGAAAAAAAATCGAAGGAATACTACCGTACACGGGGCAAGTGGTGGAGTTGATAAGGGCTGCGAGATAAAGGTTAGTTGCACTACAAAAGAGAGCTGCATAATGCACCATGCTTGATGTAAAAGCAGGATGATGAGTGTGGGAGGGGTGAGATGGGCGGACCGAAAAGGGTAGGCGAAGGCCGTAACCGTCAGGTGATCGGCAACCATCTGTCGAAATTGTGGTTCACGTCGACAGGAAAAAGCTAAACCTTCTGCGTATGATATATACTAAACACGACTTGGCGGTGTTGCTTGTGAAGAGTGAGATGGGCGGACCGAAAAGGGTAGGCGAAGGCCGTAACCGTCAGGTGATCGGCAACCATCTGTCGAAATTGTGGTTCACGTCGACAGGAAAAAGCTAAACCTTCTGCGTATGATATATACTAAACACGACTTGGCGGTGTTGCTTGTGAAGATGTGTAGTGTGATGTGGTATTGATGGTGGTGTACGCTGTTTCTTACATTGTAAGGGCATAGGTGTAGGGGCTAAAGCCGAAACAACAGGAGGCAAAAAAAACTAAACAAAAAAAAACAGGCAAAATATAAGATGCATAATGGGAACGAGTACCGGGAGGAAGATGGAAAATGAAATAGATAGAGAGAGAGGAGAGAGAGAGAGAAAGAGAAAGAGAAAAGAAAAAAGAACTCGAACAAAATCAGAAAAAATGATATGAATCGTTTTTTTTTCTATAAGTCAAATTGAATTTAAATTAAAATAAACAGAAGGAAACCCGAACAGTAATGACGTTACACTTTTTCGTGGTAGTGTAATTTCAGCAAAGAATTCGCGTTGGAGTTCTTACGACACATTTAAAACAGGTATGACTGTCGTGTTTTCTCTTTATTTCAGATACTACCTCACTATGCAGGGGTTTTCTGTACGGTCGGCTCATGCTTGTTGTGCAGCGCAAGCAAGGTTTGCAGTAGAAGTCATTTTCCCATTGCTTGTTATTAGCGAAAAACTACTCATTTTTATAGAAAACATTTCTAGAAACATGAGGATGATGCAATGATAATGATCGTTTACTATGGTATTGCGAGTTTTAAAACTAGATGATTAATTTATAGCAGTATCTATCATTTATAGTTACTTCTATCAAAATATTTAGAAAATTTACGGCAACTATTGGAGTGCACACTCTGGACATTTACGAGCAAATGTCAGCATAAAACTATGTTTTGTTTTCAAGGGATAGCAAAAGTATTTAAATTTCAATCGTTTCCATCAAAGTCCTTTGTCTAAAGTGGCCATAGTGAACAGTAAATTGCGCGTATTTTGAAAACAGCGCAACAATTTTAAAAGGTATTTAAAAATGATGGTGAATTAAGTTAACTATAATTAAAATCTTCTTTTTTAAATTTTTACATTGAGTTTTCCAATTCTACAAGTATTACAATCAAACAAATAGCAATATGATCAAGCTGTTACATCAAACTTTTAGTTGTTTATTAGATTTTCGTTCTAGAACACGGGAAATTAGTATGTTCTTTTATTATATGCAACGTATTTTTGAAATATATTTGCAAACAATTCTAAGACATTATAACACAAGTAAACGGGGTTTCGCTTTCAAAAGTAGGTTAAGTGGTAGCTTATACTTGCGCCACAAATTATTAGAAACACTAAACTTTAATGTATTTGTTAAACGATCTTTGGGTCTGTTAAATTAATTTAATGGCTTGATATCAAATAGCTATTTTCCATCAAAATCGATGTTACTTCAACTTTGGTGGATAAAAGTTTCTAAACAAAAAAAAATGTAAAAAAACCCAAAACTTGCATTTTTCATAGTTTTAATCTAAAGATTTGATAACTACATTTGGTTTTTTGTTGGTGGAGTAGGTATTGTTTAACAATTATAATGCCATTACATTTAGCTTATTTTAAAGTATATTCTTTAAATTTTAAGTTAACATTGCTTTCTATTTGCATAAGTGCATACATTTTATACTCTAACATAAGTAGTGGTGCAGCTGAATGTTTACATCAAGTTTCACCTGACCGCAACTGGCAGATTGCGGATTGGTCGTGATTATCCGCTCTCCTCACGAAACCACACATTTATTCGTAGTTGGTGCTCTTTCTCTCGTTACATAGACACGCTCTCAATATATGCTTCGGAAGCAGTGTCTTGTTCTCGCTGTTACAGTGATGTTCATTTTAACTGTGGCTGGAGCGATGTTATAATATAGAATTTAAATATAATAGTACAAATTTGTATGGTTATTTTACAATCTTTACCTTACCGACCCGGTGGTAGATGTGACAGCGGCGCCGGTCTTCACACGGCAGGACCGGGATTCAAGTCTCATCTGGGCCGTTCCCCCATTGTAAATCACCCGTTCCGAGCCCTTGATAAAAGGGCGAGCTTTCTCTTCTGCGGCCATCGATCGAAGTGAAAACGTAAACAAAGGCATCATCCTTCAGGACACTTAATGCGCGGATTCGCGCACTATACATAACGTCTGCACTCGGGCACGGGCGAAAGTGGGCAACGTTGTAGCTGTATGCGGAAAGAGGGACAATCTTCACGGCCGGAGAAAGCCTTTTTTAATTTTGAGTTGCTTTGTTTTTGGTCAGATAGCTGGCGCCCTTGAACATCCTGTACGGTACCCAGTTAAAGTGTTCCGCGTCAATCAAACCGACTATACCTTCATCTGCGCGATCAACCACACACCACAGCCGGCATGAACGAGTGGAACGAGCTTCTGAAGGCGGAACTATTGCCACCGTCCGGGAGCTACCGGGCGGATGTGGATGCACCGGGCAGTATGAAGTGTGGCTTGCTGCGGCCAACGGTTACGACCGCATTTGCACAGCCCCTGGACGACAGTGGACTCTATCATCGGCACCCGCAGAAGGTAAGCTCTCATGGCTTTATTCGAACGTTCCGAACGTCTCTGATTGAATTACTAACGTACATAGTGGCGTTGATTGCCGATCACGTTTTTTGACTGGCGCACTGCAGTGCCGCAGGATGAACCTAGAGGTCTGTTTTTCGTAGTAACAGCCAAACTTTAAGAATAGCATTCGTCTCCAATGGACGACATTTACTGCTCGAATCATTCTAGATATGCAAGGTAGTAAATGAAGTGGATTCCAGATGATGTATAGTGTCCATTTAGGGCAACCGGTAATGGATTAGTCGACGTTTCCTCCTTAGGTGACTTGGCGCTGGTTTCCGAGGTTGAGTTTTTGTTTTCCATGCCATTCTGATTGTACTGACGCTGGCGAACCGAGATTAAGATTGGCCAAATATTTTCATACATCTAGAACTTCCGTCAACGGCAAAGCATATGCGTCGTGAAACATTGATAAATTTCGGCGGGAGATTACTATAAGCAGTCCTAGTTTTAAAAATATTTTGCTTTAATTATTTGAATAATGATTTTTATTTTTTCATGACTGGAATGACAATAATACAATGTATACAGCTATATGAGTTTATGTTGAGAGTCGCTGCGTGTGTTATGGAGGTTAACTTAAGACTGACTTTGTATTAAACTACGTACTGATATGTATGTAGATATATCAATGGTTGCTCCGAGTCGCGGGTTACTCAGTTTTCAACAGTTTATAACACCTTAAGATCTATACTATCTCACTAGCTTCAATAGTAGGTATTTGAAACATGTTGTACTTTCTCAATAGCTTAACATAGAAGCATGTGTTTCTAAGAAACAAGATATGGTAAAGGATGCTAAAACGACGCTGAGGCCAAGTTAGTAACGTTACAGAATGGTGGTGGCACACACAATCAAAGAATATACTGAGTAGAGTGCTAACGTGCGTCTCGTTTAACGTCCATTGTTGAATAATTTACCGACCGATGCGCCATGCTGATTGGCATCAATTGGTTCGGCATGTATAAGATTGCGGCGCAGAGTTTATCTTGGTACGGGTTACTGTCTAAAGCTTTAGAAGTACGAACAACGCCGAGAAAAATCAAACGAACGCTGCATGAGGTAGAAATAACTCGACGCGAATATATGTTACGTTTTGCAGTGTTACTAGGCACAAACAAAACATCTGACACCGCCCTCTATCTCTTTGCTGGCACACATGATGTGTGTGAATTGATTGCACATGCCGTGATACAGGGGCCTGGAGAAACTGTTCGTTAAAATAGCGTACAGCCTTGGGTTTCTGGCATCACACCGCAGAATGGTTTGCTGCGGTAGCAAGGTGCAGATGGATCTGAGGCGAGTCGAGTTGTTGCGATTTCTCTCATCTTTCCGCAAAACGCCGCACACTCACGCCTTGGTCTATTCCCTTTGGAAAAGATTAACAAAAAAAAAACGTGGACTCGCTCACGTGTTACAAAATCTGCCACAAGCTCGCATGCCTTGTGTTTACCGATTTGCGCGCACACAAAACAAGATGGCAGCCGCATCCTCTCTGCCACACTTCCTGCACACATCCGACGCACCTTCACGGTGCCGAACGGCACACGCAAAGCAAATACGCATTGTGCAAGAAGCGCGGAAATAATTTCTCTTCCATTTCTTGCGGCTTCAAGTGTGCGGCACATGTCGTACGTAGCTTCCGTCGCGTAGTTGGCGTAGTTCCCTCCGTGGGGATTCATACTCACTGCTCATATACAAATCAGCGCAGAACGTATCGCCTCGTCAAACTAAGTGTAATTTGCTGGTTTTTGTTCCGTGACACACGTGTCAGTGTTTATACCGGGTTCCGATTTCACGAACGTTTAGTTTCGCAATTTTGAGCACTGATCAAGCAAGATTATGGATGTGATTGTTTCTTTGCTATGTGGTGCCGATGTGATTAAGTTTTCTTGAATGCGCATCTGCCTAGCTTGTACTGATTGATGTCTCATTAGGTTCCATGCAGTATTTATGTAGTAATGAGTTAGGTTAGTTGGGCTGTATTGCATTTGAAGGACTCTACCATTTACTATGTCATCGGAGTATGGAGCAGGTAACATTGATCCTTAGAGAAAATCTTGTTCCCTACCGATCTTCCCATACCGTATTAAAAAATCCGATAAAGAATAAAATAACTAATTCTAACCCAATTATTGAACCTGTTGTAGAAGTAAGAACATGCACGTAAGAAACAAATATGTCTGGTTACGTGTTCATACTAATATCTGAGGAATATGAATCGTGCACTAGCATGCCGAACTCACAATGAACTACGTGGTTCTAAGATTTTAGGGAATACTATTGAAGATGTATGGCTACTTACGTTGGTAGAAGGTGTGGTAGTTGCTTATTACATCGACGGGTTTTTCCATCAGAATCACCAATTTTTGGGTTAAATGTATACGACATATGAATATTACCAGCCGACTTTTAAGATACTACTCAGTTCTCCCAGTATTAACAAACAGTTCTGAGACATGGAGACTCTGACTTCTTCCGCTTGGCTTGACGATTTGCTAGGTCATGCCGGTGTGAAGGACGGCTTCGTTATCACCTCGGCCATAATTTGACAAAATCTGACGAAAGCTTCTTGGTTGCGTTCGAAAAGAACCTGCTTGCAAGGGTCGCTATAGTTGCACATGCTCAACTAATGGTACGCCACTGTCCAGGCTCCGGTAGATGTCATGAGAATGGCATCGGACCACCCTGTTGGTTCCGGTCGTTTAAGGCTACCCAGATGTACAACAGAACATTTAAAAGGTTCAAAGAATGAGTTATACACAAGAACAAATGGTACATGGTGCCCCAACAAGGAAGTAAAAAAAATCTCCTCTAGTTTAATGTGCCTGGTAAAACAGCTCCGGGTTCTATATTCTATTATGTTTCATTACTTAGAGTACATTACACTGTTCTGCTTTCCTCCATTAAAAGCTTCATTAAGGCAACGACACTGGATGACATTGCACATTGCACGTTCCTTTCATGCGTTACGATTTCGCTGCACTAATTCGAGTAAAGCACTTACTGCACATGCGTAAAAGCATTCCGGAAGGTGACAAGGAAGGGTTAATTTATTCAAATGAATAAAATAAGAATTAAACACCGCTTGTCAACTTTGTCAAGCAGGTTTTAGTTATTCTCTCCAGCTGACCAAGGGTGTGTGAGTGTTTATAAGAGCTGTTTGTTGATTTTTTGTAAGTTGGCGCAGAACTTGCGCTAAAATTTGCTGATATGATAAATAGTGTAATTAGTGCACTGGTGTGTGTGTGTTTTATTTACGAAGTATGTTTCTTGTTGATGTCATCATTTCTGATCAATACATATTTTTGTTTATCGATGAATATTTTCTACCTGTTTGAAAAAAAAACTGACGTTGACTGTAGATTGTTTATGTTAATAACAAGCTATAGAAGCAGACACTGTGCTTCGTTATTTATTTATTTTAAAAGGAAAATTGGGAACATCAACCATCGACTAGCGTACCCGCTTTGTTTCACCTACATTTAGATATTTGCTGAGAAGAATTTTGACCAACGACATGTAACGAATACTAGTGTTGGGTAAATTTGATTCAGATTCATGAATCTGAATGAATGACTCTGAATCTCTATTATAAAGATTCATGAATCCCCAAAGACTCATGATACAAAAGAGAAGATTCATGAATCCTCAAAGATCCCCCCGGTCCAAATCCAAGAGGGCCTCGTAGTTGAAGGGGCCTCGCAAGAAGGCTTTTGCGCCAGAACCTCCTCCCCCCCCTCCCCTCACGTGCTTTGATACAAGGATTTTGTAAGGGGCCTCCTGAATTCCTCGGGTACCAACTTCTTACCGCTCAGGGCCCTAAAACGGCTTGATCCGCCACTGCTTTGAGGATTCATGAATCTTTTTGGAGTAGACTCATGAATTGAATGACCCTTCACTAAAGGTTCATATGAATGACTCTTTTGATAAGATTCATTAAGCACAACACTAGTATTTACTATTATATTATTACCCACCAAGCTAAGCTGTATTATTTACCCACCAAGTTAAGCTCTCAAACAGCTAAGTTCAATAATCGCTCGTGGTATGACGACAAATGCTAATTATCACAGTCGCTTTTCTCCGCGTTAATTTGCTATGTTTTATTTCTGTCCCATGCAAATACTCGAAATAGAACATACTTTGCTCATCAAGCATAAGCTTTTCGTCTCAGAATCCATCAAACCCGTTTGAATCCATTCTTTTCCATTCATTGAACGGGATACATTCTTCGAACCGAGCACAAAACACGTTCGATTCATCGTGGAATGTTATTAAAAACCACGTATTGAGTAGTAGTCATGACTTCTGCTTAATGCAGTCCCGTTCGAACTCTCCACCTCCCAACGCACAGCGCCTGCCTGCCTTCACGTACCGGATTAACCATTTCGCATTATAAAGCGATACAGAGTGAGTGAGTGCTTTTGTCTCTAGCCTCTCGATAGAAAAGCATTCCCACTGATCGGAAGCAGGCTACACGATATAAATGTTTACTTTTCTACTATTGCAACAGTGAGGATATTGCAGCACCATGCTCATGTGGAAGCGCACACTCTAGTGTGAGTGTGTATCTGTTTATCCCGAAACAATAACACCCGGCAAACGTCGCAAACTTGCTGTTGAAAAGGCATAGTCGTACGTCACGATCGCAATCACCATCATCAAGGTCGGATTGATTGGTTGGATAGCTGCGGAAAAGTTGCGTGATCGAATGGCCCCACGTCTACGATAGTACCTACACATTCATACCCACACACGTAGCACACTCTCCCCCCCCCCGGCAAGGGTTGCACTGGTTCAGTGCAAAATCATTTTCTCAACCAACCAGACGGCGAAATGGCGGAAACGCCGAAATCGTTGATCACCGATCCGCAACACACACACATGTCCCAACTGCAAGAAAAGCCCGGACGCTTTTCCTCCCTTTTCCCCGCTCGAAGAGCATTTAGGCGTACCGTTGCAGAAAAAGGTTTTGTTTTGTTTTTGAGTGTTGTTTTACATTGTAGTTTTGCTGGTGCTACTAATTGCATCTGATGAAAGTATTCTTTCTTCATAGCCGAAATGAAATGGAGGCCTTGCGTTAGTGTGAGTGTGACCTCTGTTTAGCTAACGATAAAGGTTTAATCTTTTACACAGGCTTAGTTTTTTTTTAAGTCTTTGTTTTAGTTTCAGTCTCACTTAGTTTCAGACTGGGTTTAGTATGAGCACTGCACTTGTGTTGTGGCTTGTATAATTTTATATCTGGACTTGACTCAAATTATTGTCGCGCTCTAACTGGACTCCATTATCGAACTAGACTGCATTGTAGTACTTGATTACAGAACTCAGCACTGCACTTGTGTTGTGGCTTGTATAATTTTATATCTGGACTTGACTCAAATTATTGTCGCGCTCTAACTGGACTCCATTATCGAACTAGACTGCATTGTAGTACTTGATTACAGAACTCAACTACACTCAAGAATTTGATTTTGGGATTGATTTCTCGGTTTGCCGCATACCGTTTTACGCTTATTATTTCCTATTCGTTTTATGAAAATTGCGCATGGCGAAGTGATCGATGTTAAAGGCAAAACGAGCGAGCGAGAGAGAGAGAGAGAGAGATCATAATTTGTGGGTTACTAACCTTTTCGGATTGGCCTACTTCACACGTGCGACGCCATCACAGGTAACCCAATTTCCGAATGGTTTGCCTGGTACGAGAGACAACAAACCAAAACGCTGCCCATCCATAACAGCAACACACGTCACATCCAAGATTGTTTGCAAACGAGAAGGGGAATCGGAATTTGTGGACGGTTTTTTTGCAAAGCACTTCTTGTCACCGGTAACTCCTTTCCCAGCTACGCGGTTAAACATGCATTTGTGTCAGTCGGCAGTTGAAGTAACAGGTCTTTATACCCTGGCTAAAAGCTAGGCTAAACATTGGATGATTTGTCTGGGGG
>KZ062825.1:0-47173 GCA_002091835.1 Anopheles maculatus
GCTAAGTATTCGTTAAGTGCCCATGCAGCAAGCGCTTAAGGGCGTTACACACGTTTGTAACAAGCACTGTGCAGCTAATGTTTAAATTTCATACTGCTTTTGGGATAATTTGGACACCACAAAGGTTAACAACAATTAAAACTACAAACACAATAGCTAAACAAATTTAAATCCATCGATCTTTCTACCATTAAGTAAATTAATATTCGTCATACGTCATAGATTCTTCGCTTATCAAATAAATCGCTTCAACATTCTACCCACCGAACGAAAGAATGGCTCTACATCCAACTACACCATCACTAAAAATAATGAAATCATCACTTCGGTGTCCATTAATTCAAACCCCGGTACCGCCCAACATTGTTTTGACAAGCAGCCATTAATGCAAAACACCCGGTCGGGTTTAAGCTGTAAGCCGCAACTACAAAGTAAAACGTTTGACGTGCCAGTTTTGACACTCGAAACATCAGTAATGATGCAGCCGATACGATCTACCCGTCAGCTGTTCCTACTACCGATCACATGCTACCGGCTGCTGTTTGTTGATGATGCCGGGCGACGATGTAAAGTGTTACTGAATGCCAAACAGTGCAATTTGTAGTAGGTGGCCTGCAATATGTAAAGTTTGCTGTGTTTTGGAATCGGTTCAATGGTTGAGGTTATGCAAATATTCATCCTGGTACGTCTGTGGGCTTTGAATGGAAAATTTTCTTTTATAGCATGTCAATCCAGCAGTGGTTCCTGTTAGGTCTCGCGTCTAATCTCTCTCGATCGTTAGTTGGTAATGCAATAAGGAATTGAAGATGCACCCGTAACTACAACCCTTTGAAATACGTTTTTTCTCCAAGATTTAAAAAGTTATTTCCAAATGTGGTGAAATTCCTCCTCATTTTTAAAAATACCTTTTTTTCCCACCCAAAAAAAAAACTTTTTATCAAACGGGTTCCAGTCAGCTGGTGAGATCAGAAATGATGATAATATATTCTAAATATATACGACCCTGCATGGGTTAGTGATCATGACATATGGCCAAATTATAAACGCAACACTCATGAATGAATAAACCGGACCGGCAAGCTTATTAATAATAACAATGGCAACTCTTGAAGCGCGTTAAGAAAAACAGAAGATTAATCCAAAGACCATCATAAAACTCATTAGCTGCTCAATCATATTCCATTCATGATGGGGATGGCTCTAGGGAATGAACTCCACCCTGTTCATTCATAGTTGGTTCACTGTTGCAGACAAAAAGAGCAACAACAAACAACACACACCACCAGCTACAAATTCCATGTTCAACACCTTCATTGTCCACTGTTAAAAATTTCTAATTTGCATGTGAATAGAAAACTGCACGCCCAAAACCGGAATGTTTGCTACCGGTGTATGGAAAGAAAAAATCTACCAAAACAAAACTGAAATTGGAAATTTGAAATGAAACCAGATTTGGGCTAATAATAAGGATTTTTTTTTTGTTGAGGTTTGCTGGTTGACTAATATCAATAAAAACTTAATGTGGCATCATGTGGTGAAACGATTCGGGGTTTTTCATCCATATTTTGAGCAACTCAGTCCAGTTTTTGTGAACCATCCAAGAGCGATTATTTCAAAGTAATTATTTTACTTCATTTTTCAATGTTCACTGATTGATTTGATAATGTACCGCCGGCTTCATCTATCCTCGTTGCACTACCTGTCAATAGTACAATTAAAGTAAACGATTAGTAGTAACGACCTTGATCTTGAGTAACGCTGGGTGCATCATGATGCCGTTACACGATCCTGACTCATAGTTTTATTTTCAACCGCACAACGCACAACCGAACCGAATGGTGCAATTTCTAAATGCATTTTCCCACCCACCCGGAATGCAACAGCCGGCGGGTAATGTTTGATCCAGCCAGAGCAACCGAAGAGCGATGCACAGTTTGTTGGTTTAATTAAAAGCATCCATCGAAACTGCCACGACGAGTGAGCAGCTCGCTTGGGTAGCACCGGCAAAAAATTAAAGTAGAAGCTGAATGTTTGTGACCATCAGACTGTGGGACTGCCATTTTCCCAGCAGCTACTGCAGCTACTAAAACCAGACAAGTAGAAAACAAAAACCCGGCGATAGAGCTTGAACACTGTTCTAGAACAGCGTGGTTCCCACCAACCACTATCTACGATAGCATTAAAGATAAGTCATTTCCAACAGTGGACCATCTTCCTCAATAATGGTAATCGGTGCCGGGAATGGCCAGACGTAACTATACGTAGCAATAAGAAGAAAAAACGGTGCAAAGAGAACGCGCAAGGGGAAGGATGTTGATAACGACGTAATCCAATACTGTCATCCATCACATCGAACCAGCAGCTTGAGTTGCCCTTTTCTACAGCTTCTCTCTAGTGCAGTTGCCATTTTGTGGGTGGTTCGCGAATGCACACACGCCGGGAATGCACCGGCGGGATGTTGATGGAAGAATCAATGTTAGCTCTGCCTCCTGCTGCACGTGCCCCGTGGCTGAGCGCGGTATACTGGTTGTGTGAGAAACTTAGTTTTTCTTCACCTTTTACGAGACTTGCTTTGCGAGAATTAAAATGTACCTGACAGTGCAGTACATTTATCAAGTGAGATTTATTTATTGGCGTTGCTCACTCTGCTGTTCGGATCCCCAGAAATGGTTAGCTTTTTGAAGCGGATTAATTATTACAATCATATGTTTTTTCATTAAATTGCTTAAGGTATAGCAATAGCAAAGTATAGGATCAAATATTGAAGAAATATGCTTCAGGAGTTATTTGTAAGCTCCTTCTGTTTCGTTTCAGAATATCCATATCTTTACGCTGTAATCTACCGCAGCACTAAACATTAATTATCCGGGTGTCAAAAGGTAGTAAAAATTAATAAGATCCTTCATCATACCAGCCAGCTCGTTCTAATTATTCCCCTCCGGGATAGATGGTACTTTGCTTTTGTAGATTTTTTTTTTCTGTGTTTTGTTTGTCGTCTTGATCTCAGACACAAAATAAAACAAACTCATCGAAGAGAGAACGTTGATTATCAGCTCTAACTCATAATTTCTTCTCGACTAATGATTTCTGTTTTGCGACGGCGGTACTCCATATTTGCACTCTAATTTATTACTTAGATTTTTTCGTGTGATGAAGGATACCGGTGACAGAAATGTACCTAGATGACAAATTGTCTAGTTGTAATGAAAATGAACGATGATGCGCTGTCATACATAGGAAACGATTCACCAAACCCAAAACGTAATTCAGATATTTCAGAAAATATGTTGATTCCACAATTTCCCCGATCAAACGAAAACTTTGGGACGCTACAACCATCGACTGCTCTTCAACTTGACCACCAACATCGGTCGGTACTTTGCTTCCAGCCATTACCCCAAAAGTTGAAGCGTAGCGCCGCAGTAATTTGATCGTGCCCGATCGAAACATTGCCGTGAAGTGTACGCAATTAGATGTTTCATCGTGCAAAATTGCTCAAATATAAATAAACAAACCGGTTCTCATCTTGCTGCTTGCATATGTATAGCTTTCTGTGAGTAGATATTCCTGGTGCACTCACAGCAGTGAATCGGCGGACAGTGCAATCCAGAGCATAGACGAGACGATGCACACGAATTTATAACGTTTCAATCGATAGTCGAGCGCTCAGCGTAAGGATGTGATTTGAGGAGCGTACGTTTTGGTGGAAGAAGCGTGTAGGAAATAAATATTGTTGTTGCTCTATTTGGTGTGAGCGTTGAAATAGAAAATACTCCTACATGCCAGTTGGCATCGATCTTGAACTCAGTGTTCTTCGGTTATTCAATCCGTGCTATAAAAGAGTTACGAATAATAAAAACGATTTAAAGTAACGAATTTTGCGTAGAATAAATGTACGGAATTCATGTTTTCCGAAATTAAAATGCGCCACATACTAATTTACTACAACTAATTTGTTTTAATATCGTTTATAGTAATGAGTTTAGAGTAAATATAATCAGAAAAAATGGGAAGAGGAGTACATTAACGTTTTCTTGAAACAAATCTCATTAAATTAAGATCTTAAAGACTACAAAATTTAGATATTCTTTCATACATCATTCTTTTCTAATGACAAACCGAATTGCTGTCCCAATATCTGTGGAACTATCATCCCAAACTTTAAACGAAATTTGAAGACCATGTTTTGTCGGGGCGGCCCGGTGGTACTGAGACAACGGCGCCGGTCTTCACACGGCAGGACCGCGGTTCAAGACTCATCTGGGCCGTTCCCCCATAGTGAGGACTGACTATCCAACTATGTGGTAACAATAAGTCTAGTAAGCCAGAAATGGCAGACATGACCAAGAGGTCGTTAGGCCAAGAAAGAAGAAGAAGTTTGAAGAAAGATGATGGCACTGCTCCTTGCAAAAAATTTTGAACAAATCCGGCACGAATTTCAAGGAAAATAAGGTCCGATGGGTCATAGATTAAACATATTTTCAAAATATTCCAAACCAACTTATATTAATATAGAACGGTTGTTTTAAGTAATTTAATGCCGATACATTTAACCCATATTATAACTCTTCAAATTTTGATTTTGTTTCAGATCTTGGGATAAAAAAGTTTAAAAAGTATTAAATAAAATATAGAGAAAAAGATAGTCCTTTAAAATAGTCATGATTATTCGGTGTTGAACTGAGAGAATCGTACTTAAAGTTAAGCAAATGATCAAATGCCATAGCAATTTTAATTTATTGCTACTGTATTTACTGTATTTTCGTTGTTCCTATTAACTACTTAAAGCACCCTTAATCCGCCTCTGTTCATATTTGTTTTAGTTGTAAAACATCTACATACTGCATCAGCATAACTTCATCACCTCGCTTAATACGTCCACTGTTCATTGTCATCGACACGCTCGATTGAAATCAATTCATAAGCATTCAGTTGACAGAAAACTACAATCTACAAACAATTCCAGCGATTGACATAATCGGGCAGCATAAATCGTGCATAATTAATTGCCGATAATTAACACAACCGCTCCCTGCCGATCCACAATCTCTACAATGTTCCACACGCCGTGATACCGGCACAAACATCCGGTTGGTTAATTGTCCAGCGATGCATTTGAATGCAATTCATTGCCCTTTTACACGTATCGCAAATGCAAATATGTTCCAGCACATCATCCAGCACCTGCCCTCAAAGCCGGATGTCTCGGTTCATGCGGAATCGGATTGGAAAAGTGCTTCTAAGCATCCTCGCTGCTAAAGCGTTTTGCTACAATATTGCCGTTTTCAATCCTACGTACGCTCACCGGTTCAAATCGAATGCCAGGAAAGCGAATGCAATCGTGCAATGATCATCGCTTTCCAGGTAAAAGGAGTAGCTTGATTTCTCCCATCGATAACGTCGATAGCTGTATAAATTGCATTTTTCGCACCACAATACATCGGTCCCATCGTTGTGAACGCGCCCGGAACTCGTAATGTGTCGGTTGTAACAGCTGGTGATTTATTGACAGGCTGCTACAGTAAATAACAGCAACAAAAAAAACTACACACACCATGACCACCCCACAGAACCTGATGAAGTTGTCAGCGGGTTACATTGTTGTGTGCTTTGTGTGTCGGTTAAAATTAAAAGCACCTCACTAGGCACGTTGATGCATGCCCGGTTGGTTGATCGAATGCGTGACTGTTAGGTTATGATTATTGTCCCAATTCATCATCGACCTAACTAGCGAGCGCGGCTGCTTAGTAAATCTTCTCGCCGACATTAATTGCACTGGAACAAGAATATTATTTATTGTTTTTCTGCGCCTTGCTACAATCTTGCTCAAAATGAGAGAGATTTATGCTCCTGATGATAGATCTCGACCGCTGACTGCTCAAGTTCTCGATAAAATCATGCCAGTAATTAGTGATTCTTTAACATGCCTGCTAATTGTTTGCGATTCGCGGAACATACGCTTCTCCCTTTTTTATTGCTACGGTTCTGCAATACAAAAACTTGGGACGCGTCTATCGTGAAATTCATTTGTGGCTTACCGCAAGTCAAGGTTTTTGTGTCCTTGTCCCTTTTTTTTGCTTGACTTACTAAAAAGATTTCTCCATCTTTCACTCGTCTGGTTGCTTTGATGTGCGCAACAAAATACCTGGAAATACGTTCGCGTTCAATTAGCCGGTGGCTGCGTAAAGAAAAGTCATCGCCTTTAGGATTAATTTCTTCGCATTTTTTTTTTACGCTACCGTGGCACCATCAAACCGTTCTGTTAGATTGTTCTTTCTCCATTCAAATGGATGGTTCTTTGCTCTGCGCAAAGAAACTCACCACAACCTCTCAGGGTGCTGTTGAGCTGTTAGCAGGAAAAACCTTAATTCTCTAGGCGAAATAATTTTAGCTATTTAATTTCCATCATAATTAACGGTGATTTTCTACCCGTGGTGATTGAGATGAAAGTAAACTCAAATTCAATGTGTCTTTTACAGTGCTGGGCGCTGTCTTTGATATTCAGCCCTGTTCCTTGAAGTTCAAACCGCCCTAATCCTAAGGCGTGTGGAGAGGATCAAAATGATGTTCACACCTCACCGCAAAAGGAAGTTACGCTTTCCTGTGTATTGAGATTGGTAGAATTTAATATTCTCAGTTGCACTTCCAAACATTGTTATGCTCTAATGGCATGAATGCTTTGACATCTTTAGCATTGATTTTCCATCCGAGTTTTCCTGTGCACGTGACGTGTGAGATTTCACTCGGAACGATTCAAGGAATGCATTTAAACGAGAGAGTGTGTGAGATCGGGTAGAAATGTGGCACATTCAACTTCATCTCATGCTGTTTGGAATGCATTACGCAGCTGGTTCTATCTGTTGTCTGATGATTGTAACTTTCGTAATCAAATTTTTGAAGAATGGCAATCACAATTTGCAATAATATTTTCGAAAGAGAATAGGATGGAACACAACCAATACTTGATTTCGTGCCAATTTCGTGTTGTCTGAAGATTCGTTTCCTTTTCCAATCACATCAGCTGACGATAAACGTAAGAATTCTTTTCTTACAACTTTTAAAGATCTTTTCATCAATATTTTAAAGCTTTAATACCGCTTCCTGCTTTGCTTCAATAAATAGACCCGTTTTGGCGCTATTTCACTCAAAACTATAGTTAATATTTATTCAACTGGTGGATCCATAGGTTTCTTACTCGCTACACTATGATTAATATATTTTTGCAACCCTTTCCTTCCGTTCACACACGCACACTGGCACCGCGATGCCTATTGCACGCTACGGCGCACACCACAGTCAGCTGTCTAAACAGTGTGTTCACCGGTCGTATTTAAACGGTCGTCCGTCACGTGGTACTGCGAAGCTTAATTTTCTCGCACATTTCATCGCGCCACGGAAACATACACGTTCGCGAAACGAGAAATAACATACAACGGTGTGGCCACACAGTTCCGGGGGCAAATAGTGTGTCCGGGTAAGGCAGACGCTAGTGTGCGACGCATTTTGCAACGAATACGAATACTAAAAGCACTCTGTTGGCATCTCTGGGAATGGATATGCTTGAAGACGTTTGAAATCGTTGACCGACCAAACGGTGTGTAACAAAAACAAACCCACAATACTCGTAAAAGAACCTCCTGCAAGCGAACGGCGAAGCACGCTGGTAAATTACCACGGCTGGAGCCGGTTGCAAAAGTTTTACGATCCACCGCTAAAAGGCCTCCATGCGAAGTGAGCCCATCATGATGGCTTAGCTAAAATCGTTTGGCAGGATTCCATTCAGCTTGTACATTGTCTTGCCGGGGACGAGCAAATTATGGAAATTTTTTTCTGTGTTGATGATTTGTTTTCTTTTTTTTTAAATGACTAAAACGAACTAGAACGAACAGTAAGAGGAACTATACTAAAGCAACTATCAATGCCTAAACGATACGTCTTTTGGTTTTTTTTAAGTATTCTTTACGAGATCTTATAAAATATACAAGGGAATACCGAATTAATCTATTTTTAGATGCTTTAGAAGGGTTGTGTACGTTTGTTTGGTTTTTTGCGGTGGTAGTTTTTGAATGTGACAGAGAGAGGTACAGGTACAGGTTGTTGTGTAGAATTTTCGCTGGATGAATCAATGTAAGAACCGCTACGCTCAGAATATAATTTTGTCAACCATCGTTGAGAAGCAAGCTCTTATAATGTAAATTTAAGGCTTTAATCGTTTTCAATAAGAAATTAGACATGTACATATAGCGTAAATATTATGAGTGAAGCAAATCTAAAATGACGAGATTAAATCAACGGTTAAATGCGATAAGTATTTAAATTATCACAACGTCGTAACAATTTAATCTGGAATGTTGAAGTCGTTGCAATATGTTTTACGAAAATAATTGACACCGTAAAACATTCCGGCGTTCCAACGTCCATGGGGATAGCGACGCCAAGCTTCACTCGGCAGAACCATGAATGACTAAGTGGTGTCAACATGTCCAGTAAGCTATTAGATGGTCGGCATGATCTAGCACACCGTTGGCCCAGCAAGACTAAGCATTAGACAACATTTATTCAAACACGTCAAAGATACATTCTATCGCAATGAAAATTTGGAAGTCAACGACATGGACCAAAAAAAAAATTCTGTATCCTTGCAGAACATTGAACCGTTGAAGATTACTTTTTGAGCCCTGTCTATCAAACTAACATCTTTCAACTTATTTCCTATGGAATCTGTATTGTTTCTTATTACACTAGGGTTCTAATGGCTCTGAAATGGTATCGAGATTTCATTTAGCTGATCCTGGAGATCTTCAATTTTTTTTTGAGTTCTGGTGACTGGTAGTGGTACCGATCTTCACACGACCAGATATCGACAAGATATCGATACCATATCGATACATTCAAGACCTCTTGAGGTTGTAGGTTCAAAGAAGAGGAAGATGTCTTCAGATATCTTCTTACCATTATGATAAGAAAACCCTGGTGATGTAACACATACGTTTACAAAAAAAAAATCCATCTGCTGTTAAAAGAACCTATCATAACGGTGGCTACAAAAAAGCAAGGTTTTTAAACGAGCAAGACATACTTTAGGAAACAAAAAAGTTAGGAATTCCTTGCTATCTATTTTTATCAAAAACGTACCTTTTTAAACATGCCACAAAGCAGATGTTAGCGGAAGATTAACTCTGCACTAAAAATATACCTTTCTTGCTCCAAAAATGTACTTCCCGCAAAGAATGCCGCAAGGTTGACTGATAAGAACGCGTGTTCGCTTGTGTACTTTTTGCTAACCATTTCTAACATTTCGCAAACAGATCAATCCTCCATTAACTTTCCAACCCAACGTAAAGGACGTTGTTATCTTTCTTCACGTACTGTAAAATTATAAACACTCTAAACCGGGTTGCTGTTCGTTGTACTGCACCGTTTATCGTCGCAGTGCTCTCTGTTCACACCATTTGACAAATTGTCGACGAGCAGATTGTGTCCCCAACGGGACGGATTGATGGCTAACGACAAGACGGAAGGGCAAGGCGATGAAAGGCTGACGAGTATAACAAAGCAGCGGGCGAGCGCGCGCGCCTGCAACCAACAACAGAAAAAAAAGCACACGTAACATCCAATCGTTAGGGAATCGCCTCGCAGCTACCATTTCGCACGATCGCGTCATGTTCTGGCACGACATTTACATAAACGCGTGCCACTCATTTTGAGACCACTGGTGACAAACCGCGATGTAGCGATGGGTGGTAGGCAAACCCCTTCGGACCAACCGCGGTACACGGCTGATTGATGCAACTGTAACGGAGGAGTAGTAAATGTACACATTCCACACCGTGGTGGTCAGCGTACGGCGGCTAACGCTCCGCAAACGGTTAATTAAATCAAATTAAAGCTTGCTGGGCGCTTTTGCACGAAACACGGGTAGAAAATGGCGAAACTATGTGGGAGATTGACAAAAACAAAACCCTCAAACATGCTAGTTTACATATTATAGTAATTCTCACACTATTGATAGTGCGATTTCTGCGCTGTTGGCTCACCTGTCCAAAAATAAACGGCCCACCTACCGGTGCGTTTGTTTGCTCTGCGTAAATTAACCAATTTAAAGCGATCGGGCTGATTATCACCTACCGAGCCGATCATGGTAGTGTGAACAGGTAGATTGATAGCCACTTTTTGGATGTTACCATCTCACCACGCGAGTGAATGGCGAAACCAGGAACTCTTAGCATTGGGGCTAAAATTGTTGCCCTCACCTGTGGTTAGTCGAGCCACCATTTTGCGTCGTCTATTTTGAAGATCGGTGTGAATTTTATGCAAATTATGTACATTCCGTGGGGTTAAGCTAAAAATAATCGTATTTTTCTATCGCCATTCGGTGCTAATCTTTGGGGCTTGTGGTGTTATTATATAAAAAACAAAAACCCCTCAAGTTAAACAAGTCTGCCAAAGCTTCCCGTCTGTTGTTTTAATGCAAATTACGACACCAACTTTCGTGCGTGCTAAAAATAGGACCATTCCGAATGGTTTATGAGACTGGAAAAAAAGCCCCAAAATAAATATTGCACAGCAAACGTATAAATTATCAAATGTCACCATCACAATGCAACGCCAATATTCTTTGCATACTAAACAGCTTCCAAAATCTAAATCAATTAAAAAGCGAAAACAATTTTCTATCCACAAATCTCTTAATCGCTGGGACGGCAATCTTTACCACACTGCAGGCAGAAAAAGGCAATACAAAAATCAATTATCGAAAACATAACTTACTATAATGATCTTTATTATTCCATCCATCGGCCCGTTCGTGGCCCGGTGTTACCTGTGGACAAATCTTAGCCCTCCTTTCCCTCCTTCCTAATCTTCACCGTCAACTTGTCTAACCCGAAAATTATGCCACCGATAATGGACGGCCGGCACAACACCGCAGCGAACACCGATGAATGTCAACGGTTCATGGATGTCACCGTGTACGTCGTCGTCGAAGGTGGTACAGCGAATTTTGTTTTATTTTGCGTTTTTCATCATCATCTCTCCATCAAACGGGGGGGGGGGGGGGCTTTTTTGCAAACCCGTTTTTGCCTATTAATAGCGCCCAAGCGGTTTGAGGCCAATTTATAGGTCCAGTTCCGTGCCGATAGAAACCGGTGGCCGGTGCGCGACACTGGTCCTTTTGCTGCACGAAGCTTTGTCTTTAACTCGTGTAAGAGGAAACGAACCCATTCGATGCCATTTCGGTGTTCATTTTTATTTTACAGATAAGATCTGCCAAGGCGCGTACTGTCTCGGCACCGCTCGGCAACGAATCATCGTAGCAATGTGAACGTTCGGTGGTAAAAGATCGCCACGGTCATTAGTATGCTGATTGCGAGGATCCTGACCAGGATGGTCGAAGATTGTGATAGTGTGTGCTGTCTGTTGCACGGTAGTGTCGTGTCGCGCGATTTTTGCAAAAGACTTGATGTCTTGGCAAGGCACATTTTTGTCGTAAAACTTTATATCGACGCGTGGTCTCGTTTGAGTCGTAAGTAGTTTGGAAAACAAATACATATATCACCATTTTGTTTAGAGTGGTAGAAGGACCTACTCACCTTCGAGCGAAAGTGAAACAAGATCATTCAGTCCGATTAGGCTGGGTTTCAAGTTAACAAAAGGTCCTCTTCTCTTGCGATAGTTCTTGGTAGACGAAGATTCACAGGCATATCAGTGTTTCTATTGGGATCTATCCGCGGGAAGACGGTTACAGCACAGGTCCCAACAGGATATTCCTGTTATAGCCAGGGGGCTTCAGTAAAGCTAAACAGATGCGAGTCTGCTCCGTGATATGGGAGGGATCAAGATTTACGAATAGATGCCACAGCAAATATGACTCTATTTATCGCCTATGGCCTTGTAAACGTCGTCTATAAATTATTTTAATCAATTCTTCTTCTTTAGCTCTGCAATTTGTGCGCGGTCTTACGTCTGTCATTTCTGGCTTCCCATACTTAATTTCGCCGTAGCTTAATAGGCCTCAGTTCGGATTCAAAACACTTTCCTGGCAAATGATCGGTACCGTGAACACCTGCAGTTTCAATTTGCAATAAGATACAGTTGATTTGCAGTGTTCGATTTTTCATCAAACAATATCAATCCAATCCGTGATACCACAATGACTACGTCTAATAGCAAAAAAAAACCTGCAGACTGTTGCTCCACAATAACGTAGACACGCTTGTCGAACAGTAGAGCCAGACATACTTCGGCACACCAGGAACGTACAGCAAGGCAAGACAATTTTGCATTAATGATGCAGAAAGGAGAATGATAAAACTGCAATATAAAAAGAAATGTCCTCAAAGTGGAGCCAACAAAAAATTACCCCGGATTCATATTAACCTTTTGATGGTCGTAAAACAAGCAACAGACACATAAACGGCCACGATGTGGAACATTTAAAAGCTATTAAATAAGGAATCTTAAATTGGTTCAGTTCGGAATGATCTCACAGTTAAGTTTTGGTAGATGTCAAACGAAAGCTGGTTTTGCTTAGAAGCATATAAGATTTAATTTGAATACGGTGAGTTTAAGCAGCAACAAACGCTATGAGTTTAAACCGCATGTTCTATAATATTCAATTCCAAGTATTTCAGTTAAACATCTACTTATAATGTCCAAAAAAGTATTAACTTATGGAACAATGTGCCAAAAAATGACCAAACAATTTGTTTCATGCTGAATCTGCAACCAATTTGCTGAAACCAACCACAATTCAACACACATGAAAATGTGACCGTTTACCAGATTTCGGCATAAGGTCTTGTGCATCATTCGTACCACACGTCGAGTGGAAAAAATCCATTCACATTTTCCGCCAATAACTCTACCATCCGGATGTGCGTCCTAACGGCTATCAAACACAGAGAGCACAGGATACACTTTGCAAACAAAGCACAGCGATCGAACGAATGTTCCTGATTGATGGACACCATTATGTTGCGAACCTCACAAAGTGTCGACAAAAACAGTCACCAACAAAAGAGAAGGAAGCAAAACAACCTAGTCTTGCTTCACGGTCAACTGGTAAAGCTGTGCTGTAAGCTAGACCTAGATATGCTCATCAATCTGAGAGCGAGAGACACGCTGGCAACATTAAAAAAACAAACGCTCTTATCGGGAAGATGCGCTGCACTTTGGCGTGTCGATTGAAAATGTTTCGAAACATTCTTTTGACAGTTTCTTGGTCGATTACATCTTCAAGGGTGTCGTCTTTACGCGTTACTGCGGAACTGACATAACCCTGTCGCTCATTTGGACGGCCATTAATTAAAAATACCGCATAATTAAGCACACACTTTCACGGAGCGTCTTTAATGAGTTCGGAATTGTTTTGACGATAATTAAATAGTTGTGTTTCTTTCTCAAATTCCTTTTTAATTTGTTAAATAGTTTAGCTTGACAGAATAGTTATTGAAACAACTAAACAAGCCCTTGTCAGCATTGGCGTACGAAAACCCGTCACGATTTGTACGTATTAAGTAATCGAAACCATTAAAGTCTAAAAACCGGTGCTGGTGTAAAATCTCCAAAACCAAAAGTCCGGTGGAAAGCAAAAATCCAAAACAAAACTGCATACATAACCGCAAATATTGGCCGGCCTGTGTGGAATGTGGGATAGAGCGATGGAGCGCGCTATCGTTAGCGAACGGTTTCAATTAAGCAACTGTCGTTTGCAAATGAGTGGTTCGCACGCCGGTTTCGTGTGCTTTTCTTTCCACTCTTTTTTTTTGCAGGATCAAGTGGACGATAAAGCTGTACTTTGTGACCTCCCATCACGGTGGCCAGCAAGGTAATCAGTCAAACGGTTACGAAACTTTTTTTTCACACGAGCCTGCCTGCCTGAAGATGGCAGAGCGCCTGATGCAGAGTGTTGGTGTCTTGATAGAGAAGGGTTCCATGACGTCCTCTGTCTGGCACAGCTATTGATGGGCATTTTGGCATGTATGGGCCAATGATGTCCTTTGTTTATGCTGGCTAAATAAATGCTTACTAAATTTATTTTTATTATACAGCCGGTTAGACTCCAGGTCTTTTCAAGATTCAATCAAAGACCTTGGATGCGTTAGAGCGTTAACGGAGAAAGAAGTCCAATAGACCGGCTCCGTTTTGGTGAATGAAACCAACAGGCTTAAAACCTTTTTAAACTTAATTAACACTTCCCACTTTATTTACCATTTGTATTTAATATCCTTTATGCTATATATTATTCATTTTCAGTTATTCAAGTTTGAGACAGGTTTACAAAGCTAGTAAACATTCGAAGAAAAAACTCAGCTATGCTGCAACTAAATTCTTCACGCTTTAAAAATCCATTTCTAGTAACTACTTCACAAATTTGCTTCGCAAACTTTACATATAGAGCAGTAGTGCACCATCACTTTACCTGTATGAAATCATGACCAAGGGACCATGAATATAGCGCACCAACAACAAAACATCACTCGAAATACCCCGAATTCCAACGAAATCGAGAAAACTAACACCGCAGTTATTCATAAATCCACGCGTATCGTTCGTTCACTAAACTGAAAGGACCACGAAATTCTAAACAGTTAGTAAAGAGTCTAACTTCATTAGGTTCGTAATTCACTCGCCGGGGTACCATTGATAAGTGTTTTTGTCAGTTGATTTGCTCTACGAGTCGGGCGAATTTTCGTCAAAAATCATACGGTCGTGATTTTTGGCAAATGAAACTAAGGGGGTCGATGGGGAAGGGAAACTAGAAACTTCAAAACAACAACCCCGACCAAGAGTGCCGGTAGCATCACCGAACCGTAAACGGTCGTAAAATTCGAATAATCGATTCCGGAACATTGGAGTAGCTTTTGCCATAATCGTATTATTTCTGCCATTCATCCAACAGTAGCAGCAGTGAGCGGCAGTGAGCAACACATCTCGATTGTTAATGACAGGCGCCGATAGTGGAGCGCACAGTGACAACACCGGTCTCGAATCGAAGCAGATGGCTCGATGTTTCGGCACGGTGTGGTGAAGCAGTGAAGCAGTACGATATAAACGCCCCTTAGTGCAGAAGCGTCTAGAGTGTAAGTGAACCCGTTTTACAGCGCCGAGCGATTAAAGGTGAAGTGTTCTAAGTGCGGCGGTAAAGTGGCAAAAAGTTTCTATCCATAGTGCGGCCTTGCCATATCGGATGTAAATAATCATGTCGTTTTGATAATCGTTGTGCAATGTGTTACTGTGGCGTGTCTGTAAGCGATACCGGATGGATGGTGTAGCAAGGGGCAAGCTTTCTAACGCGCATTGTCGCAGTGATGCGTTGTGATGCGTGGTGTGGCCAGTTAACAGTGATGTAGAGTGGATGATGTAGTGTTTAATCGTGTGTTGCGTTGCAAAACATAATCGGCAGGGCAATTGTATCATCACCGCACGAGCATGTCTGTCCGGGTGAACGATTTGAGACGGCGTGCGGCGGTGCGGTGTTGCATGGTGTTGTTGCTCTTCGTACTCGCTACATCCATCCCAGGGCACGATAGGACATCGCTGGTGTATGCATCGATCGACAGTTCGCCAGCTTCCCAGGTGTCGGCAGGCAACAGTACCAGCTACCGACATCAACGCATCGATAACCCTAATAATCTCAACAGTAGCAAGAGCACTCCAACGCTTCCGACACTGACAGCTGCCATAGCGGCTAACCCAGTGTACGCAAACCTAGTGAATCGGTCATCGCGCAATACCGTTGGGCAGCCTGTGCAAGGGTGTGAAAATGTCGGTGCGAACGTCAGTGTAAAAACCAGTGGGTCGAGCGATGATACGCAAGGAAACTTCGTCAAGTTCGCTATACTACTGCCGGCCAAATCGAACAACCCGCGAGACGTTCGCATTCTGTCCACCGTACTGCCGGTGATCGAGATGGCAAAACGGAACGTGACAGCACCGGGTGGTTTGCTGCAGAATCTTCGCATCGAAATTGACCATCGCGATACGCAGTGCTCGTCCACGTACGGTGCACTCGGGGCGTTCGATATCTTTCTAAAACGTAAACCAGGTGATGAAAAATGGAAATTATTGTACGGATGCTCTGCCCATAGAAAACGAGTTCCAGGAATCAAATCGAATCAGCTGGCACATATATGTATCTCTTATTTTTCTTTGGCTATAAAACCTCAAGAAGTTTATCATTTGGGATTTTTTTTCTGTAGCTGGATAATTAGTCCAGCATCCGGGTTAGTTGCCGTATCTACTATGCAACCGATTCGCCCTAACCAAGACTTCTCCTTTAAGTACCAAAAATCCAAACAACGCATGATTCTACATCTCCACGTCTTTTTAGTGTGTAGTCTTGTGGGAGTACATTCTTATCGCCTGAAGCATGGTCTGCCAACAATAGAACACTAATTAGAACGACATTCCCAACCGCAACCCATCTAACTCGCTAACTGTGATTAGCTGAAACCAAGTCGAACAAGTCTAATCAATCATTTCGGCAACTCCTTTCGCAGCTAGCGGTACAAAACGATATCAGTGTCTGCGTACTGACATTCGACATGAATTAGACGGATGTTTGTCAAACAACTTCCTACTGCCGCAAACGTCAACAAACCGGTTGTGTTGTGTGTATGTGGTGTGGTTTAACGCCACATTAAAATCAACCAAACATAATACGTCCGCCACTGTTTGCTGCTGCTTTGCGGTCGACCGCTCAGCATAATTTCGATGAAGTATTGTTCTAAAATTAACATATTAATGGACATTCCCATGACGACCTTGACGTTTACATTCCAGTTTAAACTGCTCCTGGTGATTGCGTTCTGCGGTCGTGATATCTTAGAACCGTTAACGGACGTCTCGATGTACATACAATATTTCAAACGAAGCCGAACTAATCCTCATCCGATTGTAATACTACTACTCTCCACCGAACGGAGTTTGGCAATTGATTTGCAATAAATCAAGCGTTTCGTTCGCTTGACAGTTCGCGAAGCCTGCCTTCGTTATTTGGGATGATGTGTTTCCCTATATTAATGATACTTGAACCTTTTTTGCCGGATCAAACGTATAAGCCTTTGAGGCTTGTTGCGCAGCCTCTTTCGCAGAGAGGGAAGTTTGCTAAAGATAAACGACAACGATATACTGATGGGAAAACGGGCGCAAAACAAAAAAAAAAACGAATGGCCGATGGCGGTGATTTGTCAGCAAGCAAGCAGCGCCTAAAATCCATTTTGACAAATAGCTTCTGGAGAAGGTGAGCCAATCAATCTACCAGTGTGGTGCTTAATATTTCAAGGCAAATTGATTTATTACGTCCACCGGTGAAATGTGCAGAAAACGGTTGTTTTCTAGCACATGATGTAAGATGCGGCCCGGTGGTGATGCGACAGCGGCGCCGGTCTTCACACGGCAGGACCGGGGTTCAAGTCTTTTCTGGGCCGTTCCCCCATAGTGAGGATTGACTAACCAACTATGCGGTATCAATTAGTCTAGTAAGCCAGAAATGGCAGGCATGACCTTAAGAGGTCGTTAGGCCAAGAAAGAAGAAGAAGAAGAAGAAGAAGATTCCATGTGATAATGATTTAAGAAATGTGTAGCTAAGTTGCTTGAGAAAAATATATTTATCTGTCAACTCACCTCAGCAGCAAATAAAAGACTTTATTGAGCCAATTTCTATCGGAGGGTCTTGTACGATCTTTATGTATCCCAGATTGAATACTGATTGATTACTGATTACCAACTAATCCCTTAGGCTAAATATGGCTAGCATCCGGTGTTATGTCAGGTACCTTAACTCTCGCTGTAGATTCACATCGCAAGAGTGCTGAAACGTACAGTATCGCGTACAATGCATCTCTGCTTGGTGTTTGAATTAAAATATTTCTTCCTCGACGTGTCTTACGCACAGTTGTTAACAATTAACGTCATTTTTCAGGCCCTTGTTTTGGATTTGAAACTCATCAGAGAGTTGATAGTTCATAATGTCTTTTAAATAGTTGTAAAAGCCTGTATTAATCTGTATTAATTACTTTGTTTCAACCCAATCTACCAGTGTGGCGCTTAATATTTCAAGGCAAATTGATTTATTACGTCCACCGGTGAAATGTGCAGAAAACGGTTGTTTTCTAGCACATGATGTAAGATGCGGCCCGGTGGTGATGCGACAGCGGCGCCGGTCTTCACACGGCAGGACCGGGGTTCAAGTCTTTTCTGGGCCGTTCCCCCATAGTGAGGATTGACTAACCAACTATGCGGTATCAATTAGTCTAGTAAGCCAGAAATGGCAGGCATGACCTTAAGAGGTCGTTAGGCCAAGAAAGAAGAAGAAGAAGAAGAAGAAGATGTAAGATGTCATGTTTTTTTTTGCACCATTTTTCACCAAAGCAATAGAAATTCAAATCTGTCATGTTATGCTTGAAACAGTGACCTAGAGATTGTTTTTCCTTGTTAGAAAATATAGCGCTATACCGATCTCTTAACGCTCAGGTTCGCCATCAGTGTTAGCCCCCCTTTATGCAACCCTTGTTAATTACACCTTGAACGACGTGACATCTAATCTTCCTTAGCTTACCCGTTTTGAAACGTAATAATGGTGTTGATGTTCGTTGGACATTGGAAAATTGTCACCCATTCCCTTTGTTATAACACCTGCGTTCCATCGGCTTCGCTATATCGCACCTCCCCAGTCCTAAAGACTCATGCCAGAATCGTTTATTTTTATTCGGCAAGCGCAATCTTACAACGGGTCGTACAAACACCTACGATCGCCGGCGTGCCCTTGTCCTCACGAAAAGAAACGACACACACGGTGCTCAGCTGTTGTGCCGCTCGGCTCTGTTTGGATGCGCCCCAAACATTCCTACAAGCACAGGCAGCATCGGCAGCGTTCGAGTTGCATTGCGGTAGCATGTGAAAATAAAAGCAAAACCACATTCCCATCCCGGTTGGGTCAAAGGCGCGAGAGACAACAGCAAAAAACACAACGTCTTTGCTCAACACGGACGCAACAGGTCGTGCACATGCTGCTTGGCTCTTTGGTGGGTCTGGACGACCACCTTGCGTACTCCCCATCCTGGGCATGATAGTGTGGCGAAAGTGAAAGGTGACAGAGCAGACGGAAGGTTAAGTTGCGAAAGGCCACCATACGTAAGGTTACTGTAGTACGGTTTTTAGTTTTTTTCGCTGCCAACCGATTTGCATTCTTCATCTTGCACTCATGTCCGCTGTCGAGGATATTCTTTGATATCTACGGCTGGAAGTTGAGTGTTTGGTATTAGCGGTAAAATAAAAAAAAATGGTATCCAAGTTGCGGTAGCATGTGAAAATAAAAGCAAAACCACATTCCCATCCCGGTTGGGTCAAAGGCGCGAGAGACAACAGCAAAAAACACAACGTCTTTGCTCAACACGGACGCAACAGGTCGTGCACATGCTGCTTGGCTCTTTGGTGGGTCTGGACGACCACCTTGCGTACTCCCCATCCTGGGCATGATAGTGTGGCGAAAGTGAAAGGTGACAGAGCAGACGGAAGGTTAAGTTGCGAAAGGCCACCATACGTAAGGTTACTGTAGTACGGTTTTTAGTTTTTTTCGCTGCCAACCGATTTGCATTCTTCATCTTGCACTCATGTCCGCTGTCGAGGATATTCTTTGATATCTACGGCTGGAAGTGGAGTGTTTGGTATTAACGGTAAAATAAAAAAAAAATGGTATCCAAGTCACTGAAGACTTTAGTTTCAACTTGCAACCATTCCATTCAATAATTGGAAGTCTAATTGTATATCTCTAGATCTCCTATATTTAGCACTGCAACTAGATAAGTGACTTTATTCACTTCCATTTCCGGTGGCCATTATATAACTTGCTTACTTTCACTACCTTCCCACACATGCTACTCAAGATAAGAAGCTGTCCAAAAACGAAATGTTTTGCCGTCATCACTTACCGCTCCATTGCGTGTCTCGTTAGTTCTGCAATGCAACAAGAATATGGTGCGGGCCCGTACCTTCGCCCAAGGATGCATGTGACACCTTGCTCTTGTGTAAGCCTTTCTTCATGCTTTTAGTCTTCTTCACTGGCTTCTCCACCGTACACCATTAATTGCTGTCCTTTTTCAGCCATTCGTCCACGAATCCAACAGGACAGTAACGAAGGAAAGCCACGACAATTGACTGCCCGATATTGGGTAGATTTGAGATTGTGACTGCTACTGCGATTTTCTCTGTTAATCTGGAGTACAGACACACACACCCACTTTGCTCTCGAGTGCTTTGCTCTCTTGGACCGCTTGGAAGTTGGAAAACATGGCTGTAAATTAACGTTCCCCAAATGTCTTGGTATCCTTTCGCGAAACACTTTTCCAACGCTATCTGGGCAAGATTGTACCTCTTCCTGCTTGGAAATCATCTCTAGTGCTATTGTACCTTTGGTTTTGCTTGCGCTTACCAGTAAGTGCTTTTTGCGTAAAGTAATACTTTCTCTTCACTTTCACGAACTATGGAACGTGCGCTCTTCCTTAGTGTGTTCTCCGTTGGTTTTATCATACAAGACGCACAAACGAAACAAAAAAAAACAGACAAACAGGCCGCCGAAAAGTATACATTGAAATAAATTACGTTACCCAACTAGCGCGACTGTCATCACATAAATTCTGTACTTTCTTAAACGGTGCGCACCAACCATCTTTGGACGGGACGGTAATGAGCGTACATTCCCGTGGGACAAACAGTCCCATCCAGGTGTCCTTCTCGCTGCTTTACGGTTCGTGTCTTCCATGTACATGCTGTATGCCTTCGCTGTAAATACGAAAATACTTAAGCTGAACCCTGCAATTCTATCAATAAGGGATCAATTAAGAGTAGTTACTTTTTCTTCAAAAGTCTTCCCCTTTGGGAGATCTATTCTTGTGCCGTAGGAATTATGGTACACAATTTATGGGTTCGTGCTATTTTCGTCCTATTTACGACCATTTTATCGTGTCTCACGGTCAACGGTGGCGGTTGGAAGATTTGAAAGGTTCTGTTTTTAGATCATGGAATTTGCGTTGGCACTTAAATTGCACAGGTTACTTGCATGCGTAACGTTCGCTAGACAACCTTCGTGCACGAGGGACCTATTTTTGATAATGCAAGTATGTATGCCCCTTTCAACACATTGTTCGTTTTATGCACAGTGCACATTCTCTTTAATGTTCTTCGTTAATGGCCTTTTCTTAGTATAAGCTCATAATGTATGTGCCAATTCGATTTGATTCCTGTAATGCGTGTCTCTGGTTACATTCGAAATTTTTACAACATCTTTGTACATTTCTTTACTGATAAACCTGGCGATGATCATTTCACATACCGCAGACGTGTTTATTGGAGCACAGGCAGCATCGGCAGCGTTCGAGTTGCATTGCGGTAGCATGTGAAAATAAAAGCAAAACCACATTCCCATCCCGGTTGGGTCAAAGGCGCGAGAGGTAACAACAAAAAACACAACGTCTTTGCTCAACACGGACGCAACAGGTCGTGCACATGGAGCTCTTGCTCTTCGGTGAGTCTGGACGACCACCTTGCGTATTCCCATCCTGGGCATGATAGTGTGGCGAAAGTGAAAGGTGACAGAGCAGACGGAAGGTTAAGTTGCGAAAGGCCACCATACGTAAGGTTACTGTAGTACGGTTTTTAGTTTTTTTCGCTGCCAACCGATTTGCATTCTTCATCTTGCACTCATGTCCGCTGTCGAGGATATTCTTTGATATCTACGGCTGGAAGTGGAGTGTTTGGTATTAACGGTAAAATAAAAAAAAAATGGTATCCAAGTCACTGAAGACTTTAGTTTCAACTTGCAACCATTCCATTCAATAATTGGAAGTCTAATTGTATATCTCTAGATCTCCTATATTTAGCACTGCAACTAGATAAGTCACTTTATCCACTTCCATTTCCGGTGGCCATTATATAACTTGCTTACTTTCACTACCTTCCCACACATGCTACTCAAGATAAGAAACTGTCCAAAAACGAAATGTTTTGCCGTCATCACTTACCGCTCCATTGCGTGTCTCGTTAGTTCTGCAATGCAACAAGAATATGGTGCGGGCCCGTACCTTCGCCCAAGGATGCATGTGACACCTTGCTCTTGTGTAAGCCTTTCTTCATGCTTTTAGTCTTCTTCACTGGCTTCTCCACCGTACACCATTAATTGCTGTCCTTTTTCAGCCATTCGCCCACGAATCCAACAGGACAGTAACGAAGGAAAGCCACGACAATTGACTGCCCGTTATTGGGTAGATTTGAGATTGTGACTGCTACTGCGATTTTCTCTGTTAATCTGGAGTGCAGACACACACACACCCACTTTGCTCTCGAGTGCATTAAGTTACCTCCCTTGGACCGCTTGGAAGTTGGAAAACATGGCTGTAAATTAACGTTCCCCAAATATCTTGGTATCCTTTCGCGAAACACTTTTCCAACGCTATCTGGGCAAGATTGTACCTCTTCCTGCTTGGAAATCATCTCTAGTGCTATTGTACCTTTGGTTTTGCTTGCGCTTACCAGTAAGTGCTTTTTGCGTAAAGTAATACTTTCTCTTCACTTTCACGAACTATGGAACGTGCGCTCTTCCTTAGTGTGTTCTCCGTTGGTTTTATCATACAAGACGCACAAACGAAACAAAAAAAAGTTCTCGCGCGCTTCGCCGAAAAGTATACATTGAAATAAATTACGTTACCCAACTAGCGCGACTGTCATCACATAAATTCTGTACTTTCTTAAACGGTGCGCACCAACCATCTTTGGACGGGACGGTAATGAGCGTACGTTCCCGTGGGACAAACAGTCCCATCCAGGTGTCCTTCTCGCTGCTTTACGGTTCGTGTCTTCCATTTACATGCTGTATGCCTTCGCTGTAGATACGAAAATACTTAAGCTGAACCCTGCAATTCTATCAATAAGGGATCAATTAAGAGTAGTTACTTTTTCTTCAAAAGTCTTCCCCTTTGGGAGATCTATTCTTGTGCCGTAGGAATTATGGTACACAATTTATGGGTTCGTGCTATTTTCGTCCTATTTACGACCATTTTATCGTGTCTCACGGTCAACGGTGGCGGTTGGAAGATTTGAAAGGTTCTGTTTTTAGATCATGGAATTTGCGTTGGCACTTAAATTGCACAGGTTACTTGCATGCGTAACGTTCGCTAGACAACCTTCGTGCACGAGGGACCTATTTTTGATAATGCAAGTATGTGCCCCTTTCAACACATTGTTCGTTTTATGCACAGTGCACATTCTCTTTAATGTTCTTCGTTAATGGCCTTTTCTTAGTATAAGCTCATAATGTATGTGCCAATTCGATTTGATTCCTGTAATGCGTGTCTCTGGTTACATTCGAAATTTTTACAACATCTTTGTACATTTCTTTACTGATAAACCTGGCGATGATCATTTCACATACCGCAGACGTGTTTATTGGTCCGATATGTGATTACGTGATAGCACCGATCGCGCGCTACTGTTCCGTCTGGGGCATCCCATTGATAACGTCCGGTGGGCTTACCGAGGCGTTCACGCTCAAAGTGCCCAACTATCCGACGCTGACACGCATGATGGGCAACTACCACGCGTTCGGACTGATGATGCGCGAGATGCACCGGCACTACAACTGGACGATCCAGGCGTACCTGTACCACGAGTGGGACGAGAAGTCTGGCCTCGGCTTTACCGACTGCTCGATGGCGATCACCTCCATTAATCGTGCGATCGGCGGCAACGAAACATCGTCCGGGACCTTCGACGAGGAGAAGGCCCAGTATGCCGATTACCTTCGGTTGCTGCGTCAGATTGAGAAGCGCGCAAGAAGTAAGTATCGCGGCGCGTACAAGCGACTCGGCTGTCCGAGTTCTCGCGCGCTTTGGGGGATAATAGTTTGATTTGTTGTGTTTTCTTTTTTGTCAACTTAAGTTTTGCTCTACCACTCCCCTATCTTTCTACGTCCTTTGTTCCGTTCTGATGAAGGATAATTTTTGCATTTAGCACCCACCCGTTGACCTTACTGAACAGTTTCATCATGCGCTTAACCTTGCCTACAGCATCTTTCAAGGGAATCGCCACTCATGGCTGGTAACGCAAGTCCATGGGAAAGGTTCTTCCAAGGACAAGTCTTTTAGTTTTATTGCGTAATAAAATGCAACCATTGCTGTGTTTGCTCATGACCGGAGCGCGGGAAGATGTCCTTTTTTTGTTGTTAAATGCTCGAAACATTCATTAACACCGAATCGATACCATAACCTGTAAACGCTATCCTTGTTTTAATTGAGTTCGATATTGACATACGGTCGTGGCGGTTTAATCACCTTTGAACGCTTTTGATCGCGCATCGCTTGCCGGCAACAATAAAACAATCAAGCCAATAGGTATGCATAATCCAACGGAAACGTGCATTTTGTGCAAACCAAAAATGGAATTGCAATCCCGAGAAATGCATCAAACGACTGGGCAGCGGCAGTTATTGAACTATGCAGTAAAGTATTTTTATCATCAATAAGGGATCAATTAAGAGTAGTTACTTTTTCTTCAAAAGTCTTCCCCTTTGGGAGATCTATTCTTGTGCCGTAGGAATTATGGTACACAATTTATGGGTTCGTGCTATTTTCGTCCTATTTACGACCATTTTATCGTGTCTCACGGTCAACGGTGGCGGTTGGAAGATTTGAAAGGTTCTGTTTTTAGATCATGGAATTTGCGTTGGCACTTAAATTGCACAGGTTACTTGCATGCGTAACGTTCGCTAGACAACCTTCGTGCACGAGGGACCTATTTTTGATAATGCAAGTATGTGCCCCTTTCAACACATTGTTCGTTTTATGCACAGTGCACATTCTCTTTAATGTTCTTCGTTAATGGCCTTTTCTTAGTATAAGCTCATAATGTATGTGCCAATTCGATTTGATTCCTGTAATGCGTGTCTCTGGTTACATTCGAAATTTCTACAACATCTTTGTACATTTCTTTGCTGATAAACCTGGCGATGATCATTTCACATACCGCAGACGTGTTTATTGGCCCAATATGTGATTACGTGATAGCACCGATCGCGCGCTACTGTTCCGTCTGGGGCATCCCGCTGATAACGTCCGGTGGGCTTACCGAGGCGTTCACGCTCAAAGTGCCCAACTATCCGACGCTGACGCGCATGATGGGCAACTACCACGCGTTCGGGCTGATGATGCGCGAGATGCACCGGCACTACAACTGGACGATCCAGGCGTACCTGTACCACGAGTGGGACGAGAAGTCTGGCCTCGGCTTTACCGACTGCTCGATGGCGATCACCTCCATTAATCGTGCGATCGGCGGCAACGAAACATCGTCCGGGACCTTCGACGAGGAGAAGGCCCAGTATGCCGATTACCTTCGGTTGCTGCGTCAGATTGAGAAGCGCGCAAGAAGTAAGTATCGCGGCGCGTACAAGCGACTCGGCTGTCCGAGTTCTCGCGCGCTTTGGGGGATAATAGTTTGATTTGTTGTGTTTTCTTTTTTGTCAACTTAAGTTTTGCTCTACCACTCCCCTATCTTTCTACGTCCTTTGTTCCGTTCTGATGAAGGATAATTTTTGCATTTAGCACCCACCCGTTGACCTTACTGTACAGTTTCATCATGCGCTTAACCTTGCCTACAGCATCTTTCAAGGGAACGCCACTCATGGCTAGTAACGCAAGTCCATGGGAAAGGTTCTTCCAAGGACAAGTCTTTTAGTTTTATTGCGTAATAAAATGCAACCATTGCTGTGTTTGCTCATGACCGGAGCGCGGGAAGATGTCCTTTTTTTGTTGTTAAATGCTCGAAACATTCATTAACACCGAATCGATACCATAACCTGTAAACGTTATCCTTGTTTTAATTGAGTTCGATATTGACATACGGTCGTGGCGGTTTAATCACCTTTGAACGCTTTTGATCGGTTCGAATATCGCTCATTGCATCGCTTGCCGGCAACAATAAAACAATCAAGCCAATAGGTATGCATAATCCAACGGAAACGTGCATTTTGTGCAAACCAAAAATGGAATTGCAATCCCGAGAAATGCATCAAACGACTGGGCAGCGGCAGTTATTGAACTATGCAGTAAAGTATTTTTATCTCAAATTCACACGGCAAACACACACGCACACATCGTTGCCAACGGTATTGAGTTATGGATTTTGCTGTGCGCGTTTGTTGCCAAAAACGTGCAAACATGCCAAACTTTCGTGATCGATATTGAAACTGTAGCTGGCACCACCCGAAAGAGTGAGATACACTCAAATGACCGAATCCACCCTGCCCAGTTGTTGCTTTCCGTTCGGTTTCGTTTGACAGAATACGGATGGGGACGATCGAAACCGCAACGGTAGTATCTTTTTAACGAAACTAATTGCTGGTGGGAATTATTCTACAGTACAAGCAATTGAAAATGGGATGTTCAGGTGATGGCAATTAATTATTTTATGAACATTAAATGAGGTGGTTTTTGGAAATTGTTCCAAAACGTACAAAGCATGCAATTTAAATAGATAACAAAAAAACTTTTAAAGCTTCTGTTCGAGTTTAGATTTGTTGCATAAAATTGGTCTAATAGCTATGTTATTAAGCGACACTTTTGCAATAGAGGATCAATCCTCTAGGAGGCCTTAAGCAGAATGGAAGTTGAGGACTCTAAATCAAATCCCTTATGGAATCCCTTTCCTCTAAACGTTGCACTTCTGTCGATATATACAGGGCTTCTTGGAAGCTCCTGTTGTCTTATGCTTAGCTTGACGATCTCTTAAGTAAAGTCAGTTAGTTAAAAATTAAAAGTGTGAATAATGACACTTCTAAGCTCGTCGTTTGTGGACCAAAGGATCTGTGTTTCCCAAATCAGCTTTTGCTGTAAATTTGCAATAGAGGATCAATCCTCTAGGAGGCCTTAAGCAGAATGGAAGTTGAGGACTCTAAATCAAATCCCTTATGGAATCCCTTTCCTCTAAACGTTGCACTTCTGTCGATATATACAGGGCTTCTTGGAAGCCCCTGTTGTCTTATGCTTAGCTCGACGATCTCTTAGGTAAAGTCAGTTAGTTAAAAATTATAAGTGTGAATAATGACACTTCTAAGCTCGTCATTTGTGGACCAAAGGATCTGGGTTTCCCAAATCAGCTTTTGCTGTAAATTTAGATCCTTAACCTCGTTGGTGCATTTTAGGACTAATTTTGCCAATACCTACGATCTAGCTACTTACATTTATACAGCTACAGCTACTACCTAGGTATTTTATACTACCACCAAGATTTGTGCCGGTGGCTGCTCCATGCCGGTGGCGGCTCCATGCCGGGTTGCGCCAAACACTTATCGTCAAAATTTAGTACTCACAACAACATAGATATTGAGATACACGCCAGGTTTTATGGCTGCGGAAACTTCTCCACTCAACCTATCCTGTTGCGACGGACAATTAGTACATGTAGAGCCTCATAACTCACATAAGTATTTGAAATCCTCTCAATCGCATTCTAGGACTAGGACCAGGGCATTTTCGTAAAGGATTTTTGGACCCGTATTTGTGGACCTGAGGATTATAAGGATTATAAGGTATTCTCAAATCAGTTTTTGCTGTAAATCTAGATCCTGAGCCTTTTTGGTGGTTTGTACCTTTCTACAGTAGGAGAAGAATCCTGTAAAAATCAAACTTACCATTACCTAACCTAACCGTTTACGATCAGGAACATCTTCACAACCATTACATTCTTGTCTACTGGATATCTAACTAACTACTAGTTACCAGATCTTCGAAGACCCCTTAATACTAATAATATCATTTCATTAGTTTGTGCATTGCTTCTGGTTACAGTTAACAGTTATTCAGTAAACTTTAAACTGTGTTTGCTCCACGCTAAATCAAACTTTGGTCCTTTCAAGAGAAGTATTCATATTCAAACGATACAAGAATCCCTTCAACGTAAAAAGGAATCACCACAAAGTGGAAGAATTGATTGAATAATTGACAATCAAGCAAAGATACTAAAGTAAAATACAATTGATATTGAAATCCTTACTTCAACTTGTTACCTAATGATACTTTACTTGGAAGACCGATTCATGCTCCTTGTTCACAGGTATTCTTTCCTTTTTTCTGCCTATAAATACTTAAGCGTACGATACACGCTTATAGTTGCCAACAAGACTACATAGCAAATGAGTGCCAAGGAACACTCAATTCAATGTCATCCATTCTCCAGCCGAGGAATCTATCTTACCAAGAAAAACTTCAGGAAAATGCTTTTAGTCGCTGCACAAAGTACCTGCGGTAGAAATCATTTAATACGCATGGATGCTGTTTCGAAATGGTGTGCCCTATCAGTTTGCAGATCCGTTCACGTTACGCCTTATGACTTTGTCAATCGCTTTGAATTGGTCATGAGAAAAGCTGAATGCATTGGTGGAATTGGTCGGACGACAAACGGACTACGGTTGGTTCGATCACCACTCGAATCGATACACTTTGCTACCTTTTGCCCAACGAGCAGCAGAAAAAACAGAATCCAAAGGACATTCAGCTGGTAAAACGTTTCCACATTTCCTCAGCCACCATCCGAGTGTGTTCCACTCAATCACAGAATGCTGAAAGGGTGAAAATGATTTTATTTGCAAAGTCATCACCGTCAGCAACCGTTGCGGGCCGTATCAGCAGTATGCCTATGCTGTGCCTACACTGCTGGCAAGGGACAACGGAACCGGGCGGAAAACATCGAATCTGGCTTTCCTTGAAGCGTGTACAAATTATGAATTTCACCAAAGGACAATCGCTCATGCGCTTGATATCACTTGTGAGCCTCGTTTCGAAAGAATCCACGTCCCGGTATCAGCAATGTTCAATGATTTATGGATTAACGATGATTTGTCTGTGGTTTAAGAGCGAGAGAGAGGGATCAAGGCTTATTGTTTCCTCAATGTCGGATACTTTTGACACGAACCATAAAACACAGGCTCATGAACATTTCAATGCACAGAACATGGCTTTCTTTATGGGTGTGACATTCCATCACGGACATGGCTTCGTGTCGAACTATGATCTATGGCGGATGAATGAACCCGAATCGAGTGAACAATGGTGAGAAAATCTGCAAATAATAGTGATGCCACCCTTTCTTCCCACTCCACTGCACAAGTTCCTTATCTCCAAATTAATTCATTAAGTTTTAACACCAGCCGCATTTAACCAAGCACCAAAGCTTTTTATTTCCCATTCTTCTCTTATTTTAATATCATTTTTTTATTTCTTAAACATAATAATAGCAAATTTGACATATTTTTTGTTCAAACAAAATAATCTACTAACTTTCTAACTCTCATTAACTTGGTTCTTATTCTACTCTTCTCTCATTTCATCATTCACGCATTCATGCAGTTCATTTGTATCGATGGAATTTGGTAGGTGCGTGCCTTTTTCTGGAACTTGCTGCTCATGATTCACAATTCCTCGAATTGATTTTTTTTCTTCTAATTTTAAGCATGCTATTTCTTAGAACCACTTTCAATAATGAATCGATTTTTCCAAGAATTTGGGATTTTTTCCTTAAGAGTTTGATGTATTCATCAAATTGCTTAATATATCTTTCGCTTTACAATTTATGTTGTTTAATTTTTAGCTTCATTTTAATTAGCTGTAATGTGATTTGCATGTTTTCTTAATCATTTAATACCTTCTAGTCACTTTAGAATACCTTCAAAAACACATAAACTCTAAAATAAATTAAAGTTTTGAGAGAAATAATCTATCGGTAGCACAAAATAGCAAAATAACTGATGATTCAGTCAACTAAAATAAAGTAAGTAATCCGAAATGGCAAAACAGCAAATCTAGGCAATCATTCAATTTGATTAAATCTTCCAAAATTGGTTTTGTAAATCCATCGGGCTTATTTTAAGCTGGTTGAACAAAAACCAATAACCGAAGGAGATGGAACGTATTGATTTCCCCTCCCCCCACACTCTACACATGCACGAAATAAATGCGTCACGCTTCGCGTCACACCGGCTTTACGACTCACGAAGATAGTGCGGATAATAGAGTGTAGATTTTAATTACCGAAAAATTGAAATTGATAGCCATAAAATACGAATTCTTTCGCTACAAACAATGGGCAAGCATTTAATCTCGGCAAAAGTTTTGCCGGTAAAAAGGCTACCAAAACAGCCTTCGGTGCGTATTCGGCAGAGAATTTGCGGCCGTTTTCTATCTTCATTCCACCGTTGTAACCACGACGAAACTTGCTTCTATTACCACCATTTTCTCGCACTCGAAAGATGGCTTCTCCTTTAGCAAATCGGTGTGTTCGGGACGGTGTTATGTTGTCGTCCTATTTTTACGGATTAGTTGTGGCTTATCCTGTACCCGGAGCGTGCCCAAGTAGAGGAAACTTTCGGATCTATATTTAACTAAGGAAGATGTTTTACTTAAAATGTGAAAAAGTTTACCAACGGCCAACTGTTTTCCAACAGCAAACGGCTCTACACTTACCAAGGGAAAAATTAATAACAAACTGCTAGGTTGGTTGTCTCCAAGAAACGAACACCCGGCTTCAAGGTTCTGGCAGCATTTGTAAGGACGTTCCCTTCGGGGTGAATTGCACTCTACTTTTCCGGCTTACATTCTTCTCGTTTCGTAATGTTGAGAATCTTCCCCCTTCCAACCAGAGTGCACACGCACACAGTAGTGTACTACAACTTGAATGAATATCTCTGCAGCTTTGGTATATTATTTACGCCCCGGGGTGAGGGAGTCATCTGGGTGGAAAACTTTAAGACACTGGCCACAACATTCTTTACCACACTATTCTTCATCACGAAGCCAACGACCCTGGTCGAACGGAGATGGTAAATAAATTCGGATAGCAAGAAGGAGAAAACCCATAGAGGTGCGGTACGTTTTCCCGGTTTTTGCTTTCCACTTTCTGCATCATATCGTTCGGGTTTGGGCAACAGCTTTTCTTCACCCGGGAAAACGGTGGGCAGCTTTTGTTTTGTGTTTTGTACCGTCAATTGTTAGCTTTTCATTACATCTACGCGCTCACGGACACGTCACACGGACACCGTTCCGTGCATTCAGTGCGCAAAAAGCGTAGAATGACCCGTATTGTCTCACGCTGGTACTAGTTTCCGTCGACCGGAAACTGAAAGGATATAGATATTTTTCGTTCTATTTTAGATCATAGAAATCTATTTTTTGTATTGTTAAGCTACTGATGAGCGGTATGAGAGATGGAGCAAAAAATTTCCCTGATCGATTTATTTCCTCTAACAGAATGACACCTCAAACGATCCATTTCAACACGATCGATCGGATCCAGGGCTGCTGTAACTATTAGCAAGTTTTTGTTTTGAAGAAAAGTTTCCTTCTATGTATGGTAAAAACTTTCCTAGACCATATAAAGTTAAAGATTGCCGTCTTACTTCACATCGTCGCCGGTATCCCATCCTACAGGTACCGACATTTATGCACGCCTCACATACACTAACACGCAGCTAGAAGAGAGAATGACAAGAAACTGGTCACACTTGTCCCGTTTGCTTCAAAGTGAAACATATTTTACACTCTAGCACGATTTGCTCGCTACACCTTCGGCAGTATGCACCCAGCATGTGCAGAAGGACATGGCTGCTGTTGTTATGCTCCCCATCCATGTATGTCGCACAGACCACGAGCATGCATATCATGCCACGGGTCATAAATTAAAGCACTTAAAAACTCAAGCAATTTTGCTTGCATCTCTCTTTCTTCGGCGCTCTCCGTTGAGCTCCTGCTTGCTTCGATGTGCTGTATAAAAACCACTGGCCACTCCGAGGGACAAGTTGTCGTAAAGTGGAAGAATCGCTATGAAATGAATAAACTTTCTTCGCAGGGTGAATTGGGACGGCGTGCCATTATGCAAGACAAAGCTTTAATTAAATTTTGTGGCATGAAATACGTGTTCTGTATGGATTTTTTGAAGAGTCGCAAAATATTAGACGATTTGAGAATTTTTGTAAACATGAGGTATTTTAACCAATTGTGACGCTGTTGATGCAAGGAACTGCGATTTTTGAAAACAAATACTGATTGGGAAAGATGCCCTTGTTCCTTTTTGTCCCTGCTCACGATTTGGCGCCGTCGTCTGCCAGTTCAATATTCCTGGTTGATCTGGTAGACGCATCAACGCTTTCACTCCATCTCAGTTTGGGCCTACCACGCCTCCTCTGTCCATGTTGACGACTTAAAATGTCTTTACGGGCTGGATTGTCCGGTTTCATTCTCATGACATGACTAGGCCACCGGAGCCTGGCGAGTAGCTTGTCGCTCACTGTCCTTCCACATATACGGAATCTCAAATTCTTCAGAATATCTTGCTCTCCAACGTCAGTTTTTGACAGGCTCCTTGTCTCAAAGGCGTGTGTGACTAATGAGATTATAAATGTTCAGTGCTGTCTTTTGACCCCAGATAGGTGAAGTTTTGAACGGTCAGCTTGAAGCTATTTTTACCCTGAATTTGCTGTATTATGCAGCTTTAACAGCAATTTAGCAAATAAATGACCAATTCTCTCTAGTAAGCCATTATGAACGCTCAGGATATTAGGACCAAAAGAATAAGAAATAAGTTCCTACAACCACATAGCTTTAATCTAGGTTATCAAGTTTACGAAGTATCCCTAATGAAACGTACTTTTATGCTGGTTGTAGATTATTGGGGTTGTAGATTGTTGTATCGTATTGGGGCGGCCCGGTGGTATATACGATAATGGCGCCGGTCTTCACACGGCAGGACCGGAGTTCGAATCCCGGATGACCGCCTTCCCGTACGCAGGACTGACTATCCAGCTACGGGTATAACTAAGTCACAGAAAGCTAGCAGTTACTAGCAGGGGCCTACAGAGGTTGTAATGCCAGAGAAGAAGAAGAAGTATATTATTCCTTTTCAAGTTAAGAAACTTTATAAAGTTCAGAATTAGCATTACGGCCAGGCCGTTCTATATGAATAAAAAAAAAAAAAGTTCAGAATTTTATTTCATCTGCTTTCTGTTATTGTTATAGCATTTTTTATTGTTATTTATTTATATTTAAATGTTTATCAAAACACAAGATTCTGAAAAGATTTTTTACTGAACAATTGTTTTATGTCACCTTCACATGGAAGTCAACTGTCCACTCGCCGTACACAAACAGCATCTAATGGGAATTCCTTTTGTCGATTCGTTGCCCCTAACGATACACAAAGTGGTTCCCCATAAGCACACACACTCACGAAACTATGTAACGAGCATCCTTTGTTTGTCAAAATTCAATCCATTCTACTCTTTGAAGCTAACGAGCCACACTTGCGTTCTTTGAAACAGTACCTGGCGCCTCCATCTGTGTCGAGCACACTGTGCACTCCTCTGTATATCGCTACTGCACCAAATAAACAATGAAAAAACACATCAATCCAACAGTAGCAAACAATGCCTCTGATGTGTATGGGACATTATTCCTGTCTGTAAAAATGAAATGGATTTTGCAAATCATCCATTTGTAGCGTGTTCCAGAAACGGTTGACGTACACGCTTGTTCCAGAATTGGGACGGTAACGCTAACCGCAGCACAATCGAACGAACCGCGTAAAATTAGATCACAGAGACGGCATAACGAGACTGTTCGGGATGAAAACAGACAACAGGAAATTACTTTTTCGTGCGACACGAGTAATAAGGCCGAAAAAACGGAAAAACGAGTAGGAAATTTTACATTGGGATGAGCAGTTGGGCAAAAACAAAAACATTATTACGCTTGTCGCTGGAAAATAGTGTTTTTGATAGAGGCAGGCACTTTAAAAATTTAATGCAATGCAAAAGTTTGTTTTGGATAGGATACACGAACATGCCTAGGTTTTTCACGGTAAAGAAGACACATAATAGTTAGAGGAGATAACGAATACTTTTCAAACGAAATCCAAAAACATTCAGTTTGATCTGCTACCACACACAATCAAGGACAGCTTCTATCCTGCACCAGAAACGGTGTTTATACAAGTTACCCTAGATTTAATCCTTTTTCGACGCTTCGCCCCAAAAGGAAGACATCCTGCAAGTGCCGTAAGCTTAAAAGGAGAAAGTTTAAGGTAGCCAGAAAACCCATCTCCTACGACTTGTGATTTTCTTTCCGTATGCTCTCTCTTTCTCTGAACCTGATAGAAGGACGGCTACGTCTTCTTTGAGTCGTTTTGATTTAGACGCGGTAGCGTTATCAGTTTAACGATTTTCTTCCTCGTACATGAATATTTTTGAGTAGCGTTCGAAGTGCTTCAAACACCTCGTACTTTGATGTGAAACTACGACCATGTTAGTGGTTGGCAGGAAAATTTCCTTCCATTAGATGTTGGTTTATAGCATGCTTTAACTGTTTCCTCATGAAGAGTTTCACAAACATACACGACTAATCCTTTGTACATTGAATGTCACGATTTCCAATCCAAAAATCCTTTTATCTTTTCGTTTTTTCATCTAATCATATTTAAAACCCGCCTTAAAAACTTACGGAAGAAAAATTAAATTTATTACCACCCAAAGTGCCGACAGCCGAACCCCAAAACTTACGTTATTTTATTTTCCATCGGTTTTTGTGTCCCCCGTTTTGGGAATAATAGCGTTGGGAAAAGGGTTTTATTTTGAAAAGCCATCATATAAATCATTTCCGTTATGGCGCTTCGGTGCTGTTTTTCTGTACGGTTCCGTTTGTGTTTCGCACTGATAAAAAAGCAAGGTCTTGACATAACTTAACGTACTAAGGTTTCCGGTCCGTGGGTGTATGCTTGTTTGTTGTAGTTGGCTGGCGATATCCTATCGTTCTCCTGCCCAGGAGAATAAACAATACCACACGCACACAAACATTAGCTGGAAGGTATCCTTTCGGTTGGGACGGCTTTGTGTGAAAATTATCCCACTGTTTGTATCGTCACACAAACCAGCACACACACACACACACAATCACTTCTTGAAGGATTATCTACGCCTGTTTTTGGGAGCAACTGGTTCAAATTTCCTCAAGAAAACGCAAAAAAGCAAAAGCTGTGATTTGAGTACGTAACACTGTGTGTACTGAAACAGGGAAAACGTCATCCATCGCTTTGTGCCACCACCAAGGTGGCAGCGGAAAACGAAGTATAGCATTTTCGTCCCTAACAACCCTCGGGATACGTTTACCCGCAACAATAGATAATAGATAACCGAGGCACACACACATAGCAGCAGTGTAAGCGCAACGAAAAGGTTTAACAGGCGGATCCACATTATCACAACTTATGGTCTTAACGGGTTCCAGCTGAACGGGTGACCATCGGTTTATTAATTTAGCGCCTGGTTGAATTAACAGCAGCAGCCGGCAAGTGCTGGCTGGCAAATGAAAGTGGCAGCTTAGAGCCAAACTCCAACACCAACACGTAGAGCGCATAGCGTAATGATGCACCTCGAAAGAGCTTTGCGAAGCTTTTAAACAAGACCATCCCAAATGGAGCGTGAAAAGGGCTGGGATAAATTTGGTAGATGATTATGGTACGGGAGATCAGCAAAGACCGTCCCCGGTCTTTTAGTTTAAAATTTTAAAGGGTTTTTTTGTTTCTCTCAAAACCATCCAACTAACAATTCAGCCTAAGAAAATTTAATGGTTTAGAGATTTTAAAGACTTAGTTTCACATATAAACAGGGGTTTTCATTTCTGCAAAGGGCTTTTACAACATCCGGTAGATGTTTCGTTTCGGTTGATTTGTTTAGTTATTTTCTTTCCAATATGACGTCTTCTTCTTCTTCTTTCATGGCACTACAACCTCGTGACGTCTTGGCCTGCTATTGCTAGCTCTCTGTGACTTTGTTTTTTACCCGTAGCTGGATAGTCAGTCCTGCGTACGGGGAGGCGGTTCGCCGGGATTCGAACCCCGGTTCTGCCGTGTGAAGACCGGTGCCGCTATCGTATACACTAGTGATGGGCCAAAAGACTATTTTCACGGATCGACCCGGACTCGAGTTCGACCCTATAGGAATCGAGTTCGACCCGTGGGTGCAATGGGTTCGGGTCGACCCATGGGTGCAGCAAACCATACGCGAGTTCGACCCGAACCTATTGCACCCACGGGTCGACCCGAACCTATTGCACCCACGGGTCGAACTCGCGTGTGGTTGCACCTATTGCACCCACGGGTCGACCCCAACCGCTCCGGGTCGCTTACGGATGGCTCCGACCCGATAGGTTCGGGTCGACCCGCGCATCACTAGTATACACCACCGGGCCGCCCCAATATGACGTCTGAACGCCCTATTTTCACCACCGCCAGTAGTGATTTAATATAATTCTTATTTAATAGTTACAAGGTATTTTCTCCTTGTAATTTGCCTTATTCCGGGCATTCTCAGCTGAATCCAGTTGATGTGTGTTTGAGTTTTTAACAGTGTTGTCTAATTGAGAAGTTTGTTTAAATTATACATTTTTTCTCAAGCAAAATGGAACAATTTTGGTTTCAACTAAATACTGGGGGCTTTAGATAAAATCGTTCAGTTACAATAAATTAGATATTCCCTATGATTCGACGAATTTAAACAGTAACGGCTTGCCATTCCTGAAAACGAATATAAAACAGGTTCTATTCAGATATTTTAACTTTATAAGTCGAATCGATTTCGCGTATTTTGGTGGAGTGAATATTATTAGTTGACTTAAAAAAAATCTCCTGTTCACTTTAGAAAATGGACCTTTGCCCTATTTGGTCGGCTGTTTAAATTTTGACACTCAATTGTCACAAGAATGGTTTAAACTAGTGTTGTGCTTAATGAATCTCATCAAAAGAGTCATTCATATGAATCTTCAGTGAAGAGTCATTCAATTCATGAGTCGACTCCAAAAAGATTCATGAATCCCCAAAAATTCACGAATCCTCAAAGATTCAGATTCAGATCGATTATTATCTACGAACGAGTTAAAATAGAAATCCAAAAGCGTACCGAATGCGTAAAGTGATGAATTTTTGAGAATACACGAATTTTTGAAAAAATCATGTATCTTTGAGGATTCATGAATCTTTCAGGATTCATGAATCTTTTAGGATTCATGAATCTTTGAGGATTCATGAATCTTTGGAGATTCACGAATCTTTGGGGATTCATGAATCTTTGTGGATTTATGAATCTTTATAATAGAGATTCAGAGCCATTCATTCAGTTCAAAGATTCATTCAGATTCATTAATCTGAATCCAATTTACCCAACACTAGTGTAAACAAAGCTGCTACCGCCCTCTCGGGGAAATATGCAAAAGGTGCTTAATACACATTTCCTTGAGCTTTTTCTCGCAACAACATGACTGACTGTTGAAATATTATTTCACTGAGTTGAAATAATACTTGACAAAAATGAAATTTATAACCACGAAATCGAATGTCAAATTAGTTCTTTTTTACTATTACAAATACTATAAAATCATTTAATACACTTTTCAAAGCTTCCTGTTCCCGGAAAACCTTTTCCTTACCCTATGTTTGTACGTTCCAGTATATTTGTATATGTTTGAACTAGAAATTTAATTAAAAAACACCCCTTCTGTTTGTTCACAACCAACGCGCACACTATCAATCCTATGTATTTTGTACGAAAATTTTCAAACACACCCTAACCACTGTTTAAACACTTTACTACCATTATGCTACTATGCAACTGATGTTTTACGGGAAAGTTTTGTGTACAAACATGCCTTATCGGAACATTCCCACCGGAGTGCAGTGAGTTCTTCTCCTTTCGGTCAAAATAGTTTACTGCGAGTGGAGTTTTTCCAATGGGTACTTTTATTCGCTGCACTGCAACAGGCAACACGCAAACATTTGCGGTCTAAAAGTCCAAAACGTTCGCACGCAGAACACTGAAGCAAAATGGCTGGACCGGTGCGAAAATGTTATGCAAACGAATGGGCCAAATAAACGTAACAAAGTTTAAAATGTGCCACAGAGCGATAGAAAAGGAAGCGAAATCACTGCACCGGTAGAATAGTTACCCGTTAAACAATGTGCAGCAATATGTTACGTCGATTAAATTGTTGCAAACAAAAAAAATACACATTCTAGAACAAAAAAAAATCTCAACAATTTAGCTGGCTCAAGCTAAACTTTTTCTCAACCTGCGAACGATGGACTAATGGCGTTATAAAATGCTCGCCATCCGGGTGCCATGTTGATCGTTTTTTTTTTAGCGATGATGGCCTTAGCTTCTATTCCTAGTGCTTCATACGAATAGCCGAATAAAACAGGCCAGCGATACTATAAAAAAATTGCATTCATTTTTTATTTTAATAAGCACTAAAAGCTTTCAACTACTATTTTGTTTGATGTGTGTGCGTCCCTACTAAACAGCACGGCGAAAAATGCATGACGAACCAAAATGAAGCTTGTATCGCAAAATTATTATGCAGCATACATTTCATTGGAACATATTTCACCATCGAAAAAGAAAACAGTTTACGTTAAGAGTCTTTTCAAATTCCACGAACTAAATAAACTTTTATTTCATAGCTACATTCCATCTGGCAAAGGTGTTCCAAAACGATCGAGCGACACTCGTTGTCAAGGATATGAACTAAAGCTCGTCGTCCGTTTGTTTTTTTTTCTAAACCTAACGCAATACATCCCACGGTTTAGGAGCAGCTGAACATTTCGAGCATTCCAACTTTAATTGACGAAAGCATACAAAACAAATCGAAAGAAAAGACAACCGAACCAACATCAACCTATAACGAACGTAAACACTCTTGTAGCGGAAGATTATCCATCACACAGATTTGTGAGTGAAGCACAATTTTACCAGGAAAAATCTTCATCCAAAACAAATAACGAAGCGAATCTGGGCAGTTTTTTTTTTTTGCTTGCTTGCTCTATTTATTTGTGTTGAGCATATCACCACTCTCATTTCAATATTTGTTTTACGTTTCTAGTTTGTTTTCTTGCTTAGGGGAAGCGTTTTTTTTTTTGCCCTGGACTCCTGATTCGAGCTTCCCTTCAACATTATTTCCTGTTCCTTGACAAGTGGTATCAACAATTCCATTACCTAGAGCGTCTTATATCCTATCGCGTTGTCTCCACACAATCAGCGTCAGATTAATGCTGAGAATCTAAATCGATTCCACCATCTGTCGGTGGAGTCGCGTTATTTATTCAACCACTGTGTTAGAACGTCTTGGGAATCGAATACTACTGCTACTCGTGCAATACCTACCTCAAACGCTTACTACAAAATCTTTCCACTTTCTTTGCTGACTCGTTGCAGTTGTCATCATGTGCGCCAGTCCCTCGGCGATACGGGAAATTATGCTAGCGGCCGCCGAACTCAACATGGTCAACAGTGGCGAGTACGTGTTTTTCAACATCGAGATATTTGGAAGGTATGTGTGACTCGGGGAGGGAAAAACAATGCAGAAAATCAATCACACGGTAAGTCGTTTCTCTGCTGTGTTTGTTTATTTATTTGTCCGGCGAGGATTATCCGTGGAGTACGAATGTGACGAATGAGAGGTTACATAGGTAAAAGCTTGATTGGTCAGGAAGCATACAAAGGAAAATATTGTTTTTCTGACACGAGGATGAGCTAAATTAATATATTAGAAGTCAATTTATTTGATGTTAGATTCTAGATTCGTAGATTTTAAAAAAGCTTCAGGCCTTCCTGAACAAAATCACTCCTAAATTACCTATGTTTACTATTGATCATTTGAATTTTTTGAGTTTCAAGAGATTTAGAATTGAAGTATTCTAATCATAAGCTCGTTCATATTGTCTTGTCATAGTTGTCTGTCTCTCATATTTTTAAACAAAATACAAAGAAAAGATCTTTACTAGCCCTGAAACTCCACCAGTCGCTCGGGTAGCTCTCACACCCGAAGGACTTTTCTTAAACCCTCCGGATATCCCTCCGATTTGTATACCGAGCTCTTTATACCCAAAGTCTTCAGTTCCACTTGAAACCTTCGCCCAACGTTGATCCTCCTTTGCCAACCTTCAGCAGTCGACTGCGCTACTACTAGCCCTAGTACGTTTCAATGGAGCAAGCAAGAAATTTCCATTTCATTTTCATAAAATCCCAACCGACGTGGTTGTTCTTTTCTTGCTTCTCCTATTTACGTACTCCTCGCCACGCTCCTGTTTTGCATTGAAATTCATTCAACATTGCTGCTCCCGCCCATTTCGCACAACAGCATGACGGCAACGAAACAACCGCCCTGGTACTCCAAGAACGATACCGACGAGCGTAACCAGAAAGCGAAGGAAGCGTTCACCGCCCTGCTACAGGTGGTTGCCCGCGAACCCGAGGACGAAGAATACCGTCGGTTTTCCGAGGAGGTAAGTAGAAAGAGTTTTACGCCCAACCCGGCTACCCACACAGTGTGGTCCACAGGGCTGTCCGCAGAAACGTCGGTCAAGGTCTGTACAAGCTTTCGGACAAAAAGCTCAAAGCTGTGTTTTTTTTCCCGCCGAGATAGCAAGAAGGATGTGTAAAGTCTGTTTCAATTACTGCTTATCGCAGCTAAGCATTAAACCTGACATGAAAAAGGAGGTAAAGGACACGTAGAACATAGTAGAACCAAGGGGGTATGTGTGCTGAAGTGTCCACTTTGCCATCATCATCCGGGACGTTGTCAGTGAAAGCGACAGAATGCAGCGACCCTGTACTCCCACTTCATTTGTTCGCTCTTGATGTGAGGATGGGCTGGTAAAGAAAGTTCCACCATTGTCCTACCACCCAAAAAAAAAGGAACAACCAGAATGCGATAGAAACCCGCATGTAATCGACCTAGCTGTATTTCTGCGAAAGTGTCCACCGAGCATGCATGACAAGTGTAATGCCAATGGAGTTTAGGCGAAAGATATGTCATGCTGTACTTGATTTAATTTTTCCAACCCATATAATCCTTACGACGGCCAGTGTGACGGAGACCAGCGTCGGTCCGGGTTGATGTAACAGCCAAAGTAATAACATTCTTCTGATTCAACTATTTCGCCTAGATTATTGGCAAAAAGTTTAGAAAAGAACAACCACGTCGGTTGGGATTTTATGAAAATGAAATGGAAATTTCTTGCTTGCTCCATTGAAACGTACTAGGGCTAGTAGTAGCGCAGTCGACTGCTGAAGGTTGGCAAAGGAGGATCAACGTTGGGCGAAGGAATTTTTACGCCTGAAAGATTCTACATTTGGAATGAAAAGCTGAATCAATATTAAATGAATATTTTAAACGTTGTATACACTTACATGACGGCCAGAACAAGTTTAATTATATTACAAGAACTTAAATACCTTTTGATGTAGTTCAAATTCTTTAAAAGAAGAAGATGTATCTCTCTCTTTTCTTTCTGTTGACATTGTAAGCGTCGAAGCGGAACTCAATTTCTCACCCCGTATCCTTACGGCTTATACTGCGGTTAGTACCGCTGATTAGAAAACCCTTTGGAGGACCACAACTTTGAAAGCAATTAAGTTCCTTAATCCACGACACAAGAAAAAGCACATCCCCCGACACAAGCAATAAATAAGTAGCAGACCGTTGCCTTTCATTCCACACGAGGTTTTTTTTTTGCCTCATAGATCCAACGCTAAACTTCTCCGAATCCAAAGCACACAACACCGTTTGGCCACGTTTCCGGTTTGCTCATTTAAAAATCCAAAGGAAGAGGATGCGATTTTCTCTCTTCAATGCATCCGGTGTGCCAATCGTCCACCCGCTTATCAATGAAGCAGTTTAAAATCCTATTTTCTTCGATTTTACCGTCCTTCGGTACGGCGCCGCATTCGGAAGTCCTCAAACCCACACAATCCAATGCGCAATCCCTCCGGGTACGTGACGGGACTCGTAATCCGGGTGGAGCTGGAGATCGTCTTGTTAGGGCGTTTCTGCTTTCATGGGTACTAGCCACGCGCGTGTTCTGTGGGATTTGCCAGACTTAAATAAGATTAAGTGTCCCTTCCTGCGTATTTGACGTTGGGTTTGGATGATTTTGTCTCACTTTTTTTTTAAACTCTCACATTTCTCGTTCCATTCCGGTCCGGTTGAAGTTGAAAGAACTGACCAGGACAAAGTATAACTACACGTACGGTGAGGATGAAGTCGTGTCAACGTTCGTGACGGCATTCTACGATGCGGTGTTGCTGTATGCGTATGCGCTCAACGACAGCATTGCGCTACTGGGAGAACAGCAGGCCCTCCGGCAACCCATCAACGGTACGCACCTGGCCCAGCTGATGTGGGGTCGAAGCTTTAAGGGTATTACCGGCAACGTGACGATAGACTCGAACGGTGACCGGATATCGAACTACTCGCTGCTGGATCTTAACCCCGACACGGGACTGTTTGAGGTGGGTAAACGCACAATCGCTTCCCACCTGAAGCATCTTTTCATGCGCTTTTTCTGTCTCATTTCAGGTCGTAGCGAATTATTACTACGGAGGAGGTTTACAGTTCGTCGAGGGTAAAGCTATACACTGGGCAGGCGACCGCACGAAGGCACCTCCAGATCGACCAACCTGCGGTTTCGATGGATCACTTTGTCCAGATAATTGTAAGAACCGCTTGCGTGACTTGCGTTGCGATCATTGTTCCACATTTATTTTCCACATTTCTATTCCCCAACGATCCACAGCCCTGCCAGGCTACGCAATCCTGTCCCTTGTGCTTGGTGTGTGTGTTGTTTGCATGGGGATCGCATCGATCGTTGGCTACCGGCACTACAAGCTCGAGGCCGAAATCAACTCCATGACGTGGAAGGTGAACCCGAACGATGTGCTGTCCTGCAACCCAAGCCGCGGACATCGGGGCAGCTTCCATTCGATGGTAAAACGGGGCAGCCAAGCTGTAAGCACATTTCGGTGACGATTCACCCGGCAATCATGAAAACCAATCGATAGTCCCTTCCATCCCATTGCAGACGATCTACTCCGAGGATCTCAACTCGTTGCCGGGCGATCGACAGATCTACATCCACTTTGGGTTTTACAAGGGCTGCAAGGTGGCGATCAAGAAGATCAACGTACAAAACCTCAGCCTCACTCGGTCGCTGATGCTTGAGTTTAAGCGTATGAAGGACATTCAGCACGACCATCTGGTGCGGTTCTATGGTGCCTGTCTGGATCTGCATCCCGAACCGTTCATACTGACCGAGTACTGCCCGAAAGGTTCGCTGCAGGACATACTCGAGAACGAGACGATCAAGCTGGATTGGATGTTTAAGATCTCGCTAATGCACGACATCGTCAAGGGTATGGCGTTCCTACACTCGACCGATCTGCACTCGCACGGTTCGCTAAAGTCGTCCAACTGTGTCGTCGATTCGAGGTTCGTGCTGAAGGTGACGGACTTTGGGCTGCATCAGTTGCGCCGTAGCACGGAAGATGCCGACATTGAAAGCTACGCTTACTGGCAGAGTAAGTTATTTTTGGTGGTAAAATCATTCCTCCGGTACTACAACGGTAAACTGTATTTGTAGAACTGCTCTGGACCGCACCAGAACTTCTGAGGGATCCTCAGTGTCCACCGGCGGGCAGCCAAAAAGGTGATGTCTACTCGTTCGGCATCATCATCCAGGAGATCGTATCACGCCAAGGTCCATTCTACCTCGGCACAGAGGAAAAATCTCCCAAAGGTAAGCACACTCTCTCTACGAACCACTTCTTCGGCGAAGATTGCGCCGGCACCACATTAGAAAACAGCATATAGACGGATCGAACCCCTCGTCTCTACTGCCAGTCCTACCCGGGTCTGGAAGTTTGCTGTTCGATTCTTCCAAATCTTCCAACCACTTTAGCCGCGACTGTTTCCACGTTTCGCCCCGGCTTGATCGCTCCGCTGCCATCCTTCTCAGCGAGTTTTCGATCGCCTGCTCCCAACTTTGCACGATCGGCAGCTTGTACAGACGAATCGCTTCCTTCGGATGGGAACTTCGCCGCAGATAGTTGCTGACAAGTTCTTTAAACGGGTGGCGTTCCTTTGGCCGATATTCGACCAAACTTCCCTGTCGCATGACGGTGATCGGTTTGTCAAATTTGAGCAGCTTCTGCTGTGCTTCACCCCGCTGACTAGGACCCGCATCTTGATCGTGTGTCTGTACGGATAGGGAGCGTTGATTTGAGTCCTTCGCTTGCCGAGCTTCCTGTTCACGTCTGATCCGTTCGAGATATTCGGAAAACTCGGATTTGCGTGGTATTTCATAGATTTTGTAGCGCGATTTCGTTCCAATCGGTTTGACGGGTGGTCCAGTGAATGAGATTCGACGCTCAGAAGGACCTGCGGTCTGTTGCTGCTGCTGCTGCTCGAAGGAAGTTCTTTCACGGTGCACAGGCCGTAACTGGATCGTTACTGTTTTGGTGCTTTTTTTCGAGGACATTTGAAGCAAGAAACTTTGTTTGTATTTTATAACTAATAATTTTGACTTCTTTGCATCATTTTCCAAACGACTAATAACACTACAATGACACTTCATCACATTTCTCTTCATATTGAAAGGCCTGCTAGATCGTTTTGTTAATTTATGGCGTTGTGTTCCAAATTTCAGAAATCATCAAACTAGTCAGAGACGGACCGGGAATGATGGACCATCCCTTCCGGCCAAAGGTAGACGAGTCGTCGTACGAGGACGTCAACAACATAATGATTAAATGCTGGGCCGAAGAACCGGCAGACCGCCCCGACTTTAGTGGGTTAAAAACTATCATCAGAAAAATTAACAAGTAAGTATTATCGGCTACTTTAGTTCAACTTGTGTACCAATATAGCATCTTCGTTCTACACAACGAGTTCCCTGTTCCCAAGAGATGCAGACACATCGTTTGAATCAAAACATCCAATTGTGCGCACCATCTCTATCTTCTTTCTTACCTCGGGATTCTATTTCCCTGCAACTTTCCCTAACCGGTAATTGAGTGTTCAATGGGACGCCTAATGAAAGCGCACAGCACTACGCACATGCCCACCAGCCATCGAATGAACAAGATGCGAACCATAATCAATCTAGCAAATCGAATCCTTCGAACTTTGCCAGATTTTGCTGGACCGAAGCGAGTAAGCCAATCAGAGTGAACTCTCAGCTCGGGTAACATTCAGCTTTTGGGTAAGATTTCGGCTCTCGTCGGTAGCTCATATCGTACCGTAACCGGTGGTGATGAAAACGTCTAGAAAAATCTTTCCTCTTCTTTACATCCATCTCTATACCTTGGAAATTATTTGCTGCTTCCTCACTTTCAGTGTGTCAATAAATCAATCCTTGGAAAGTTGGACTTCCACCTAACCCGAACCATGTTTCGCAGTTCATTAACTTTTGCTAGTTTGGCGCTGTATATTAAATCAACTCGGTGCGTTGTTTTCTCGCTCTTTGGGCCATCAACGCGCTCGACGATGGTGACGACACTGTGGCAAACATTGGACGCGCCAAAAGTATGATGATAAAAATCTGATCTGGCAGATCTCTAGTCCGGCCGCTGACAGGAGAGCCAGTTAGAGCAACATTAAAAAGGGAAATGCCGACAGCAGGAAATTGTATCAAATCGTTGGCAATTTGTCAGCCTTTCCTTAGCCGTGTTCGCCTTCCGTTTCTTGCGGCGTTAAACGGCCAAGACTGTATGAATTTGCACGGTAAATTGCTCAATCTTTCTTTTCGTCTTTCTTTGTCTCACTCGCTCTGTGCACAATGGTGTGATCAAGGAATTATATTTTACTGGAAGTTTTTGAGCAAGACGCAAAAAAAACTCACACTACTACCCGCAAAGTACTGATGGAAAATAGAAAAGTGCATTCAAGTAGGATTCATGGGAATTACATTGCAGATTAAAAATTCATTTGTTTACGTGAGTACTGGCTCTTGTTAGTGGAGGGCAACAAATCTGTTTTCAGGCCCTCGTTTTGAGCAGGTTTTTATGGAATGGTTGAAATTCAAGTACTTCATTTAATATATTCCTCCCGCTTTAAGTCCATTCGTAGATACTTTTTAACGATAATCAGATAATCTTTCGTCTTAGTTGAACGAGGTTATGATGACCAAATAATGGTAACACCTAGTGCTGATTTATTGTGTTTATTTTATTTTAAAACCTTTTACCTCTTGTTACAACATCGAATTTCACTTTAAAAAATCTTTTTAATTTTATCCTTTTCTAAAGCTTTTTTCTAAAGATTTATTCATTGTAAGATTAGACAATCTTTTCCTAGCTGCTTTTGAATAATCTCTCTCGCAAAATACGACACCTGGCAGTCCCTTTTTCTACTGCACCGTTGACAGCATCGATCATTCAATCAGAGCTTAATCTCGCCCAGCGCTCTGAATACTGCAATCTCTTATCGTCCCATCAATCCTTCTCATCTTTCACCACCATCGTTTATCGGTGTGGAAGAGTGATTTAATGCTACACTCATTTAACCTCTTATCGATCAACTCGCTCGTAAAACGTCAGCGCGCCAGGTGAATAGACCGTACCATGTGTTTGTGTGTTCTGATCGATGCTTTTCCACCTTCCTTATTTCATCACGTTCAAACGTTTACGCCATAAAAAAAAGCTGCGTAAAACTTTCACCACTCGAACACACTCACGTCTGTTGATCGTGTGCATAATAGCCAGCCAACAACACTGGAACGCCGGTAACAAGAAAGGGTTTTCAAAAGGGTTCTATTTTTTGGTTTTGGTCTTCTATACCTTCCTTTACCATAAGCCGTGTCGGCTCAAATCACGATACGGTACGGAAAAAACAATTTCCCGTTCGTTCTTTCTGTTGTTGTACCCCATCACTCTCCTTCAATGGCACCGGTGAATAAACATCAATTTTACGTGAAATAACAAAGCGAAAATGTTCCTTTCTACCACGTGACATGGTGGAAACTGGAAGAGAACGCGACAGAATAAAAAAAAATCAAACATTTTGATGCTTTTAGTATGTTGATTTGCCTTTTAAAGTGCACATGACAAAAGGAAAAACAGTATTACACTTTTGAAACGTGTTCGGTTCGATAATGAGAAACGGTTGCCGAGAATGATTGCCTGAGAGGCTGTTTGACTTCGAATGGAACTGGATTGCAAGCCACTAAAAAGGCGAAACATAACGATGAAAGCTTTTTCTTGTAACACGTGTAAAATAGCAAAAAAAAAATGGAGTAGTTTTACATTTGATCGTGT
>KZ062825.1:47661-88504 GCA_002091835.1 Anopheles maculatus
GTTAGTGGAGGGCAACAAATCTGTTTTCAGGCCCTCGTTTTGAGAAGGTTTTTATGCAATGGTTGAAATTCAAGTACTTCATTTAATATATTCCTCCCGCTTTAAGTCCATTCGTAGATACTTTTTAACGATAATCAGATAATCTTTCGTCTTGGTTGAACGAGGTTATGATGACCAAATAATGGTAACACCTTGTGCTGATTTATTGTGTTAATTTTATTTTTAAACTTTTACCTTTTGTTACAACATCGAGTTTCACTTTAAAAAATCGATTTGATTTTATCCTTTTCTAATGCTTTTTCTAAAGGTTTATTCATTGTAAGATTAGACAATCTTTTCCTAGCTGCTTTTGAATAATCTCTCTCGCAAAATACGACACCTGGCAGTCCCTTTTTCTACTGCACCGTTGACAGCATCGATCATTCAATCAGAGCTTAATCTCGCCCAGCGCTCTGAATACTGCAATCTCTTATCGTCCCATCAATCCTTCTCATCTTTCACCACCATCGTTTATCGGTGTGGAAGAGTGATTTAATGCTACACTCATTTAACCTCTTATCGATCAACTCGCTCGTAAAACGTCAGCGCGCCAGGTGAATAGACCGTACCATGTGTTTGTGTGTTCTGATCGATGCTTTTCCACCTTCCTTATTTCATCACGTTCAAACGTTTACGCCATAAAAAAAAGCTGCGTAAAACTTTCACCACTCGAACACACTCACGTCTGTTGATCGTGTGCATAATAGCCAGCCAACAACACTGGAACGCCGGTAACAAGAAAGGGTTTTCAAAAGGGTTATATTTTTTGGTTTTGGTCTTCTAAACCCTCCTTTACCATAAACCGTGTCGGCTCAAATCACGATACGGTACGGAAAAAACAATTTCCCGTTCGTTCTTTCTGTTGTTGTACCCCATCACTCTCCTTCAATGGCACCGGTGAATAAACATCAATTTTACGTGAAATAACAAAGCGAAAATGTTCCTTTCTACCACGTGACATGGTGGAAACTGGAAGAGAACGCGACAGAATAAAAAAAAATCAAACATATTTATGCCTTCAGTATGTTGATTTGCCTTTTAAAGTGCATGTGGCAAAAGGGGAAAACAGTATTACACTTTTGAAACGTGTTCGGTTCGATAATGAGAAACGGTTGCCGAGAATGATTGCCTGCGAGGCTGTTTGACTTCGAATGGAACTGGATTGCAAGCCACTAAAAAGGCGAAACATAACGATGAAAGCTTTTTCTTGTAGCACGTGTAAAATAGCAAAAAAAAGTGGAGTAGTTTTACATTTGATCGTGTTTTTGTTTTTTTTTTATAAAAAGTGAACAAACTGAAAATCTTTTAACAATAAAACATGGCATGCGTTCTACAAGTTCTGTTTACCAAAAAGGAAGACCAATTGCAATTTTCAATCTTTAGTTAATTTTAAGGAGATGGTTTTATTTAATTCCAACAATAATATATAACCCCAAACATCCACCAATTGAGTTGACATACATCTGAGTGACAAAGAAACATGAAAAGATAACTGTTACCAAATTTAGAAGGATAACTACATTCTCCGAAAATCGCAAAAATAGCATATTTAGCGCCACAGGCAACATGTTAAACAGTAACAGGCGATTGGACAGGCTAACTCGTATCGATTGTATTGGTAGAATAAGCGACAATTCATCCAAAATCCTTTGTATTCCCATTTCACATGTTTCTATCGCCTACCAAACTAAGATAAGATCAAGATATCTATTTTATGATCACCAGTAACGGGTAATCACCAATCGGTGTAGTGGACAGCTACTTTGTTGCCCTACGAGAGGACTTTTTTACTTTTCTAAAAGGGCTACGAGGGCCTGGGATGTCAAGACTTTCAAACACGTTGATTTACCACCTTGATTTCCGTTGAGAATGAAGCACATTTATAGTTCCCGTCTGATATCATCAAGAAGATGCTCGATTGGGTTCAAGTCTAGGCTTTGATACTATGTTTAGCCAAACACACTGTCACAAGCTCCAGCCTTTACTTGGGACTAGTGATGTGCGCTCCGGAGTGCACCCACGGTTCCGGAGCTGGCTCCGAACTAACGGCTCCGGAGCAGGCTCCTTACGACCTAACGGTGAACTAACGGCTCCGGAGCCGGCTACGAACTAACGGCTCTGGCAGTGGCGGATCAAACGGTGGGCGGAGTAGGCGGCGAAATACGAAAGCCATACCACCCCCCCCCCCCCGCTCACGTTATTTGGAAGAAGCAGTTGGTAAGGGGCCTCACCCAAACCCCCCCTTCCCCAGCCAGCTATTGCTAGCTTTCTGTGACTTATTTATACCCGTAGCTGGATAGTCAGTCCTGCGTACGGGGAGGCGGTCCGCCGGGATACGAACCCCGGTCCTGCCGTGTGAAGACCGGCGCCGCTATCGGATATACCACCGGGCCGCCCCGACAGTCTCTAGAGCGGTACTATTAGTTTTCTTAGCTCTAATAGTGCAATTTGATGTTCTCATTTTAATCTTACTTATCCATTAATAGTCATCTTTTTCTGGGACATCAACGACTTATTTACGTGTTTCTTGACTTAACCTAAACTATTCCGTCTCTTCTTTTTGCCTAGCACACGACTCGTCACATCAATTTCGAATAAAGCTCCGGTGACGGTAAACCGAAATAAAGGTTTTCTAACAATTCATTATAGATTGTTTTATAACTTACTGCCACTAATTGACAACTTGTGTCCAGGCTCCAGTGGAAGCTTCTACCTGTGACGACTGGGTGATTATCTGTTTGTCCGGAGAAGATGTCTATTGACTTCTGTTGATTCCGGAAATCAAGGGATTAAGCAATGTGACGAGCTATTTCACCGCGTTTCTGAATTAAAAGCGATTTTCGCTCCAACCTGCGTATCATTTGAACTTTCAGCTATTGTCTAAATGGCGAATATCCGTTTTGTTTATCCACAGTGTACATGTTATTTTTAGGATTTCTTGTTTAGGTTTCTTCAAACCAAAAGTCGATCAAAATTATCCTGTAATTGAAATAACAATTTAACTTTTCGACGAGTGTTTAACATACCACTTAACTTGACTGTACTTTAAAAAATAGGAAAAGGGTCAAGTCAACCTACTCTTGTGATTTAAAACTTGTTGCCTTCCTTCTACATTCTTGAATAAATAAATAAAAATTCTTCTTTTGCTTTGACATTGCAACCTCGAACGATATTGGTCTACCATTGCTGATTCATAGCTACATTGTCAGACAAGCTGAAAAAAAATACATTAATTAAATAATAAACATTACTCGGAGCTACTGTCTCCTCTCCGAAACAGCGCTGTAGCTACTTTCTATCTAACCAATCTAGCAAATTACTATCTTGTTGCTACAAGTTTCTCTACAACTTGATTAGAATTCACTTCCAACGCACTTCCATATTGGGTGGTAATTGCAGCAACGGTACAAATTAGCAAAAAGGAGCAAACAACAACTTTCCCTCCATCGGAAAATGTGACCTTCGTAGCCACACCATTCTTGGAACGTGCTTCATGTGCAACTACAATCGACGACAGCCTCGACGACAGTTGGTTGTTATTTTAATTAACACTACTCCTGCTCCACGTACCACAGCCAACGTACCGGCCGGCAGGATGTGTGCGTTAGAATTCGATCACAGCACTCAATACGCTGGTAACAACCGGTGGTTTCGGGATGTTTGGAACGTTCGGATGCGTTCGGAGTGTAATTTGCTCTCCACAGCAGTACCAACACCTTACTCGAGTATCCGAACGTACCGAGTACCGAAACCAACATAGTCCGCAATGTAATTGCCTGTTAACAGAGAGTAGCTAAGAAGTCGAACGATTTCCACCAGCACCCAGATACTTAAACAATGGCACAAAGCCAATGTTTACGTTTTTTATGTTTACATTTTTTGTGGTGACAGCTTCCCAGTTTGTTTTGTTCTAGTGTTGTCATTTTTTCACTGGGTGAAGCGTTAGCGTTTAAGTTTAAATGTATGCATGTGTTAGTATAAGGACCGTTGCGCGTAGGAGAACCGAAGAAAACCGTATTAGTGTAAAACAAGAAACCAAGCCGAATACACGCACGCCTACCGGTCACCCTGAACCGCGAATTAGATTTTCCTTCACTAAACACTTAAAAATATCACAACGTAGGGCCGATCACGAACAGCCAACAAATGATTGCTCTATGGAACAGAATAGAATTGTGTTCCATAATACTGAACGAGAAACTCTATTTTCCAACCAACCAGCAAAAAAAATGGTCTTCCATATTGTTCGATTGTTTTTCGTTCGGCATCATTTTAACTGTGCGGAAAAACAACTAACGTCTCCTAACTAACTTTCGCAACCGGGCGCTCGCTCGAAGGGGAAAACTTTTAGCCATCATCATCTTTGGCGAATCAAAACCATTTAATTAGCAGCCAACATTGAATCAACACAATCTAGCTTACGTTCCGTCCTTTCGCAGCGCGCCACTTGGCAGCTTTCGCCCACCGTCTACCGGAGAAAACTACTTCTGGCCATTTTTGGGTGCTCAAATTAAACCTTCCTTCGCATGGCAGCGGGCTACTGTCGTTCGGGAGTTTTCAATATTCTCGTGTTAGGTTTTTTGTTTTGCTTTACGAAGAGATCCTTTTCTGTCTTGGCGCATTCATTGTCTCTGTGTTGAACGTTGGACGCGGTGAACAGAAGACATGGTTGTTTTTCTTTCGCAGCGTCTCATTACGTTTGCACGAACACAGCCAAGGATGCTTATGATTGAACGTAGGAACGAACGTAAGGGAAAGTCGTGAAGAAGGATACATTTTTCCCCCGTTTCAGTTACTCAATCGATGGTGTATTTCCCGTTTTCTGAACAACGTGTTTGGAGCCCTTATTACATTTCCCTATCTTGTTTTTCTCTCTCTCTCTCTCCTTCTCTCTCATTCTCCAGAGAAAATGAATCTGGTAACATATTAGATAATTTATTGCAACGCATGGAGCAGTATGCGAACAATCTGGAAGCCCTGGTGGACGAACGAACGCAGGATTACTTCGAGGAGAAGCGCAAATGCGAAGAACTGTTGTACCAACTGTTGCCCAAGTAAGTAGCAACCGATCAAACGCTCTCAGTAGTCTGTTATGCTAATATGAAACCATTTCGTTTCGCCCATCCCCATTCGCAGATCCGTAGCGGCACAGCTGATCATGGGCAAATCTGTGATAGCGGAAACGTATGATCAAGTAACTATTTATTTTAGCGATATTGTCGGCTTCACCTCGATTTCGGCCCAAAGCACCCCGATGCAGGTCGTCGATCTGCTGAACGATCTCTACACCTGCTTCGACTCGATCGTCGAAAACTTTGACGTGTACAAGGTAAGCTGGGGAGGGGGGTGAAGTTTATGCGACCTGTTTAATTAAGTCTTTCAAGGATTGTTTGTCGTACGTTGCGGTAGTATTGGGGGTGGCTTGCAAGGCCTCTCCCCCAACCCCCTGTCTCGTCGGAGGGCCTACGCTTCCTAGCTTTTTAAAGTCCCGTAGGAAGCCAGGACAGAAAGGACAGCTAGCCGCCCTAACATGGAGAACAGGCGCTAGCTGTCCCCCTCCGCTCAATTTAGCCATATCACCCATCTTCCCAAGGGGTTGGGTTTCCCCGTATACCCAAGCTCAGATATGGTGGAGAGACATGTTACCGTTCTATACGCCGGGGACGTATTGAGTCGAAGTAGGGTATGGAGAGCCTTTGTTGACCTTCAAGAGGGTTCGGATCCATACCTTACCAGTGCAGTATCGCTACCACACCAGCTTATAGAACACAGTCTTTCAAGGACACAAATACAAAACAAACGATCGAGAATTGAGATCAAGTAAGAAAGATGGCGACTATCTGCCACACATGAATATTTTTTTCCAAACTGTTACTCTGCTTTGGAATGGTAAAAATCATATCTGTATAAATTATTGAATGCATCTTAAGATTGTAATATCGTTTGGTAGTGTAAAACACCAGATGAAACTCATTGATGTTTTAGTCTTATAACTTTGGATGACAATAAAAATAAAATAACAACAGATAGCTTAATTGATCAATTTTTGGTCCCGAGTACCTTTATAGCAATAACCAAACCATTTGCCCATGACGTGTTCTCCTAAAAGATACCTTTGGTTGAAACGGAAGTCACTTTAGAGGCTCTTCGGTCGCTTACGGACTTATCTACGCTTGTAAGATATTTTTTACAAGCGAAAGACGGCTTCATGTTAAGCATGGATGTCAATATTTGAACAATAATTTCTATCTAGTAAGGATATTTTTCACCATTAAAATAAAAACTATGACCCTTGGATTCCAGGTTCACAACGATAACCGTGGACCACCAGATAATAAACAAACCTTGGATTCTTGGTAGATTTCTGCTACAAAGTGGCAGTCAAAATAGCAATTTATCCTTCAACATCTGTACATACACAACCACAGAATCTAGTTTTTATAAACACAACCAAGAAACATGAATCTTTAATATCATTTCTAAAGTTTCTTCACCATCTCATCTCGATGTCACAATACCAAACATCATCAAAATCAAGTCCCTTCAACTGGCTGCCTGCCATTTGTGTAAAAATGTGTGTTTCTCCAATCACGTCCCATCGAAAGTATTGGCATCGAGTTACAAGTAGCAACAAATGTTTACCAATTCTTTGAAGAACAAAAACAACCGTCCCAAAAAAAAGCAGGCAATAAACCTACCAACACCCGGGGACAGGTCGATCGATCGAATGTCATCAAACGGCAATTAATTTTCATTGCTTCAACGCCTTCCACCAAGAAAAACAACAAGCTAAAAAATCCGCATGTCTTCCTTCGGGAAGGCTTTTCCCGGGAGCTTACGAGATGCTGTGCGTCACACCGTTCTTTCATCTCTGATCGTGTATGTGCCAAACAGTAAAAGCAGCTGCTACTGTATTCGGTCGGGATTTGAAAGCATTTTCGGGGTGGCTCGTTTTTTTCTTCTTCTTTGCAAATGGTGCCTTGGCCCAGGCGTTTGAAAAATGGGGTGTGTTGCTTTCGTGAGGAGAAAGTTAAGCTAAGGAAGTAATGATACACTGTCGCTAGGAAGACATCCCGGAGTCACATCTGGGGAAGATTTTTAATGTGAATTTTAACACTTAAATGCTCTGTGATGGAGTGACATGTTTGCTTTTGTAAGTACCTATCATACTCGTTAGATGGACTGCGTGCGTTCATGTGTTACATTAAAGATGGGAGATTTTAGGAATTGATTGAGCTAGCTTCAATCATTACTAAAGTAACCGTTACCAACAAAATAATGTTCATATCGTTCGGTTGTGTTTTAATAATTGTTTAGGGAAGATGTTTCAACTTTGATTTGAATCTGCGATTAGGGCGAGATACTGTAACGAATATAAAAACGGTCCCCATGTAGCAATATAAGAACGGACGCAGATAGTAAGACATGTACCAGTGACATAGTTTGTGATTATTCCAATAATTGTATTAAGGCACTGATGTTCAGTTCTGTTTAACACAACACTTCATTGAGCACTTTAACTGTTGAGCACGAATGTGACTGTTGAGCTGTTGGTGAGTAACGATGGGTTCAGCAACACATGCTGTCCGAACCGAGACTGACTTGTTGGATGGTGGTTCTTTAATTTATAACCCTTTTTTGGAGACTGATCGTAGGAATAACTTAATGGAAAATTCCATTCTTGTACATGATCCTTTTGTTTGTCTTAATTCTGATTGGTCTAAAAGTGTGAGAACATTCCAAAGATATCTTCTTCACCTGTCTGCTAATTTCTGATTGGTTCTAAACTATGGAAGGTTCCTATTGCAATCCGATATAATTGTTTACTCCACTTTGGATTGGTTAATGGCTATTGCGCGTGTTTGGTTTAATATTTCATTCTATAGAATTCTTTAGATGCACGTATGACCAATGTTTGTCCTCATTATCATTGAGCAAACTTAAACATAACCGTGGGAACCAAGTTCGCTGAGTTGCAATTTCGTTGGCTATGCTACAATACAACCGACAACCATAATTATAGCAATTGCCAAGTCAATTTTTATGTTTATTCACAGTCTTTTATCATTCTTTCGCAAATCCTGCTCGAGTTTTTACTGTCTTCTTTAGTAATAACTTATTCTGTAACTTTGCAGAATACGTGAATTTCTTGTGAATCGACTCAGGAGACATACCTGAACCGTTACAATGCGTTAATAGCCGTGAAATGTTTGACTCGTTTGTTTTTTAGTATGTGTCCTTAACTGAATTTCGCCGGCGAGCATCCATCGGTAATATTCTCAAAGTTTAAGTTCATGTCCCACGCTTGTCAATCACGGAAACCATTGCAATACATTCAAGATACTGAAGTTTTCAACATGTAACGCATCACACCACATCCGCAGCCCAATTCTTCCATTTGAAATGTTGTCCCAAACAGTGAGCTTTTCGCAACTTTTTAACATTTTCTTCCCTTCCCCCTGCAGGTTGAAACAATCGGTGACGCGTACATGGTAGTGTCCGGGCTTCCGGTGCGTAACGGTAATCTGCACGCGCGGGAAATTTCCCGCATGGCACTCCGGCTGCTGGCGGCCGTCTACAAGTTCACCATACGCCATCGGCCCAACGAGCAGCTACGGTTGCGGATAGGACTACACAGCGGTAAGTAACACGGTGGACGTAGACGTCCTCGAAACATGCTTTTTGCGTGACAGACGCGTTGTGACGTGTAGATAAAAAGTTTCAAAAGTCGGCAACAGAAGTCGGTGCGTGTGTTTTGTTCGCATCCACTTCAGCCCTTGTCACCGGGCCCGATCTATTCAATGAGCCACCCGATCTATTCACTCTCCCAAAAGCTCCCCGGTAATGGTAATCAACGCGACCGCTTATTTGGTGTAAAGTTTGTCGCTGTTAAGGGCGACATAAAGAAGAAGCGCCGTTTCTTCACGGTCGAATGTAAACTGTTCCGGCGCAACAGATGGCTTATCGGCATGCCGAGCACGTCAAGAGTTTCGTAAGCGATTTGTGATGAAGAAGCCAACGGTGGGGAATTAGGGCACCATTTGGTTAATGTGTGACGGAAGATTAACTTTGCTTTGGAAGTTAAATGTTTGGCCCTTTGATTGTGATTTTGGTGAGGAGGGGACGAGGAGAGTGGGAGCGAGGAGACGGGGGTTGGTAAGCTGGATAAGCTGAAAACAATTGAACAAGAGGCATTCAATTGAAGACAATTCAGGACGAGAGGTAATTAAGAACAATTAACAAGATGTTTTGGTAAGAATACACAAGGATTTCGTAGATTAAAAAATAAATACTAAACTGGTTATATTCTAGACATTTAAACCTTACGTTGGAGAATAATAAGACAGATTATCAGAGTAGCGATTAAACATTCAAATAGAGTAAAGACCATTGTTCCACTCACACGTATAATAAACTGCTCTCAAGTACGAAATTTTAAGTAAATGAATGTCTAATGTTACCAACTAAGATCACTCTTTTGAATATTTCAGCTTAAAGTGCTAGGAATTAGAAGGAATGACACATTAAACTTTTTGAGTAATAATGTTATATATCTTTACACTAATCCAAAAGCCATCCAGTCCAAAAACACAAACAGTCCCTGGTGGTTTTTTTTTCAAAGCATCCTCTTTTTGTGACTTCAACAGATATTCAACTTCTAACTATCTTACAAGGTCCTTTATAACCTCAACAATGTTGTAAAAAACTGAACATTAAATATTCTAATCAGCTATTCGTTGGTTTTCAAGTTCTACTGAACAAATTATGACAGGGATTGTGCAAGAAATAGAATTCTTCAGGAGAGTTGGTCAAGCTCTTAGCATAAAACATCTTTTAAACTCTAGAAGTTCCCTACTGCTCACAACAAGGACATGCCATTCTTTAGTATCTTGCATTCTATATCAATAATATCTAGAATTCTACAGTAAGTTTCACATTTTCCAACTCCGGGATAATTATCCTGAACCTGAAAGAGCTTCGTTTTGTGTTTGCTGTTGCTTACTCTGGCTCGGCTATTTGTTGCGATAACTGGTGGGCTACATATTGCCTTTAACCCTTGTAAAGCTATTGGATCTAGCTAGCTTAACTTGACGCCAATGAGCCACCCGATCTATTCACTCTCCCAAAAGCTCCCCGGTAATGGTAATCAACGCGACCGCTTATTTGGTGTAAAGTTTGTCGCTGTTAAGGGCGACATAAAGAAGAAGCGCCGTTTCTTCACGGTCGAATGTAAACTGTTCCGGCGCAACAGATGGCTTATCGGCATGCCGAGCACGTCAAGAGTTTCGTAAGCGATTTGTGATGAAGAAGCCAACGGTGGGGAATTAGGGCACCATTTGGTTAATGTGTGACGGAAGATTAACTTTGCTTTGGAAGTTAAATGTTTGGCCCTTTGATTGTGATTTTGGTGAGGAGGGGACGAGGAGAGTGGGAGCGAGGAGACGGGGGTTGGTAAGCTGGATAAGCTGAAAACAATTGAACAAGAGGCATTCAATTGAAGACAATTCAGGACGAGAGGTAATTAAGAACAATTAACAAGATGTTTTGGTAAGAATACACAAGGATTTCGTAGATTAAAAAATAAATACTAAACTGGTTATATTCTAGACATTTAAACCTTACGTTGGAGAATAATAAGACAGATTATCAGAGTAGCGATTAAACATTCAAATAGAGTAAAGACCAATGTTCCACTCACACGTTTAATAAACTGCTCTCAAGTACGAAATTTTAAGTAAATGAATGTCTAATGTTACCAACTAAGATCACTCTTTTGAATATTTCAGCTTAAAGTGCTAGGAATTAGAAGGAATGACACATTAAACTTTTTGAGTAATAATGTTATATATCTTTACACTAATCCAAAAGCCATCCAGTCCAAAAACACAAACAGTCCCTGGTGGTTTTTTTTTCAAAGCATCCTCTTTTTGTGACTTCAACAGATATTCAACTTCTAACTATCTTACAAGGTCCTTTATAACCTCAACAATGTTGTAAAAAACTGAACATTAAATATTCTAATCAGCTATTCGTTGGTTTTCAAGTTCTACTGAACAAATTATGACAGGGATTGTGCAAGAAATAGAATTCTTCAGGAGAGTTGGTCAAGCTCTTAGCATAAAACATCTTTTAAACTCTAGAAGTTCCCTACTGCTCACAACAAGGACATGCCATTCTTTAGTATCTTGCATTCTATATCAATAATATCTAGAATTCTACAGTAAGTTTCACATTTTCCAACTCCGGGATAATTATCCTGAACCTGAAAGAGCTTCGATTTGTGTTTGCTGTTGACCCATATATGTAAGAACCCAAACAGTTGGCCTAAAATGTCCTTACTCTGGCTCGGCTATTTGTTGCGATAACTGGTGGGCTACATATTCTCTTTAACCCTTGTAAAGCTATTGGATCTTGCTAGCTTTAGAGTAACACAACGTTAGGGTTTATTTAAATTAACTTGACGCGCAGTTCCGTCCTCTAATTTTAGGGTTAACGGGTCTTCCTTATTCTGAATCCTGATCTTTCGACCATAACGAATAAATAAGAGTTCGATCAGTAGGTGCTAACTATCGAGCTCGCTACAACTACGCAAACCATCACTTTACTCCAATATACAGGGTTTTTTAATTTCGCATCATCTCTCCCTATCTCCCTTTCTGTCCACAATCAGGACCATGCGTAGCCGGCGTCGTCGGCTTAAAGATGCCACGGTACTGTCTGTTTGGCGACACAGTCAACACTGCCAGCCGGATGGAATCGAACGGTGAAGCGCTCAAGATACACGTCAGTCACACCACCAAAACGCTCCTCGACACGTTCGGCACCTTCGACCTAACCGAGCGGGGCCTAGTACCGATGAAGGGTAAGGGCGAGATGCTTACCTACTGGCTGAACGGGGAACGATCCGAACCGGTCACTCCGCTACCGAACGGTCTCAAAGGACCATCGATCATCACCAACCGGCAACTACTCGCCACCGACGGTGTCCTCCCATCCTCCATCGATCCTTCTTCGGCCCAGCTACTGCCATCGACTACCCTCAACCAGAACGTAAACAATGGGTCGGTCATCGTTGCCGGTTCACCAACACAACCACCACCAGCACCACCGACCGGTATCCTTATCAACCATCATCACAACAACAACAACAACAATTCGCCCTGTAGCCTCAACAACAACAACAACTCGCCCAACAGCTGCCATAATCCGACACCGCCCAAAAAGCTCAACAGTGTGTCGTACAGCTTCATGAAAGCGTCCGGTTCGGCGGGCGGCAACAGTAATGGAGCGAACGCGACCAAAGCTTCCGCCCTGTCCAAACCAAAGCTTCCCGAGGTGGAAGCGTTACGTGGGGCAAGCGTTACAAAGCCGTTACTTACCTGAAACCGAATCTAGGCGCATTCTGTTTTCGGGCCCTGTTTTTTCGTTGTGATGTAATTTTACACCTCGTTTCGGGGGAAGGAAGCGTACGTACGTTGTTTTAAATTACTCTCTAATGTGCGTGTGTGTGTGTGAGTGTATTAAGTAGCAGCAGCAATAGCCGTAGGTTGGGAAATTATATTTCGTGCAGAAGATTGAAAAAATAATGTCATTTTCAGGTCGCCAATTCCTGTGCTCGTCTGGAAAGGTTAGCAAATGGTACGATTTATCACATTTGCTACTTGCAATTTCATGCGCCAATCAACTAAATAGCAGAATGACTGCCAAATTATGTACTTAACACGTACCAAGGTAAAGTCGATTAAAATGGCCGTCTTCGAACACTACAGAAAACAAATAAACACAAAACCGAAAGCTCACCGTGTGCTGTAACTCTGAACGTTGGCGATACGGGACAGAACGTTCCTACAACGTTCGGATAAAGAATACTACTACTACTATCTACTGTAAACAAGAAGAAGCGTAAAGGCAACCTAAGATAATGCCATGCGGTGTTTTGAAGAGAATAGAGTACGTTGAATTTAATGTTGTATAAAGTGTAACAGAAATGGAGAGCAAGTTACTAGCAAGTGACTGAAATTACTCTTGTTTGTATATTAATATATATGTATGTATGTGTGTGCGTGTGTGTGAGTGCGTGTAGTGTGTAGAGGGGTTAAGTCAGAATTCCAGATTTCAAAACGATAGTATGTCTATCACTATAAGCAAGCAAAGTGTTAGTAATCCCAGTCAAAGCCACGTGTGTCATGCGGATAGCATACCATTCGGGCGTATAAGGATCATCATTTAACCGCCGGGTGAAACGAAAATGAAACGTTGTGAGACCGGTAACCATTTGTAGAGCATATTTTTGTAAGTGTGTGAATGTAACACAGTAGACGGTATGTAATAGTAGTGTTGTAAGTTTTATCTGTAGTAAAAGATGTAAACGAAACGTAATAATGTGATCAAAACAGCAAAAAAAAAACGAGGAAAAACATAACACACATAACAAGTGGAGCAGAAAGAGAAGAAACAAATTATCAAATCGATGCCATTTGTAATTGATATAGTATGTTGTGTCGTGAAACGAAAACGAATCGTTTTAAAACCACGTGCCAAGCTGATGGAAAAGCGGATAGCAGTGAGCGGGTGACAAAACTCTATAATTAATAGAGCAGAATGGGGATTGGGACACGCCGTAAAACTCTTCTTTATAGAAGAATAACGGTGGGGACATATAGTTTGTGTAGGGTTGTGTCGAACGCGATAAGAAATAAAGTTGTATTTATGCATTAAACATGTGTATACCAATATTACATTGTGTGTTGCTTCATTCTTGCCGAACAATGATGAGAAACCAGTACTGGAAAGCTTACAGTACCTCTCACACGGATATTTGGACACACTGAAGGTAGTGATGGGCCAAAAGACTATTTTCACGGATCGACCCGGACTCGAGTTCGACCCTATAGGAATCGAGTTCGACCCGTGGGTACAATGGGTTCGGGTCGACCCATGGGTGCAGCAAACCATACGCTAGTTCGACCCGAACCTATTGCACCCACGGGTCGACCCGAACCTATTGCACCCACGGGTCGAACTCGCGTATGGTTTGCTGCACCCACGGGGCGCCCCGAAACCATTGCCCCCACGGGTCGACCCGAACCTATTGCACCCACGGGTCGACCCGAACCGCTCCGGGTCGCTTACGGATGGCTCCGACCCGATAGGTTCGGGTCGACCCGCTCATCACTAACTGAAGGTCGTACAATTATAGCTTCCTAAATATAGCCGAGTTTATTTTTCAACCAACCAGCATTTAACTTTGGGGACGCTGTTTATGAAAGAAAGCCTGAAATGTTTGAAAACGATGTATTGTACGACATTGGTGTAAGACAATCGAATCCAAACACAAGATGAGCCTACTGCGATGATAGGAGTGTCCTATCAAGCAATATCCCCATGGTTACATTCGTAAGGAAGGATGAAAAAGTAGAAGAATAAGACGTCATGCCCCGCTATCGCCTCTACTACCGGTCCGTCCTTCGATTATCAACTTCTTGTGTCAAAAAAACATACCAAAAACGAAAAAAAAACTTGTCATAAAACGACCATCTGTTCTGTATCTGTTTAATTTTTGTTTATTTTATTATTATTTTAATTACTATTTCCTCCAAATAATATTATAGTTACAATTGTTTAAAAGGGGTTTTTGCTTGTTTTGTTGTTTAATTTGTATTTTGTTTCCTCCTCTCTTCTCTTCTTCATCTTATTACTATTTTATCTTCTTCTTCTACTAGAGCTACTATTATTACTACCACTATTTATTACTGCTACTGCCACTCTATATCTGTTCTTTCCACCAATGGAGTACTTATGCATCATATTACACCGTTTTCGAGCCCAAGTAAACACCTTCCAGCTGCATCTGAACACTGTTCAACCGTAGGTAAACACTTGACGTCCAACTAAACAGCTGCTGCCTAACTAAACTTCGTTCAAACGAAACTCAACATCGTTCAACCCCAACTAAACATTTGGCACCTCCAAGCTGATATGTTTACATGACATAGATTTAGCTTCTTTATGTTCCTTTCATTTGCAAAGATTAATAGATTAAAAATAGACTATTTTTTTTTAATTCAGGCACAAGAAAGTTTTATAATAAACTGCATACAATTTAAAAAACATTTTCTTCATGATGACCGCGAATTTTCTATGAACGCGGAATACAACGATGTTACAAGAAACGAGTCCGTGGAATATAAACGTGCAATGACGTCTGGGATACAAAATGTTTAGTTGGGGTTGAACGATGTTGAGTTTCGTTTGAACGAAGTTTAGTTAGGCAGCAGCTGTTTAGTTGGACGTCAAGTGTTTACCTACGGTTGAACAGTGTTCAGATGCAGCTGAAACGTGTTTACTTGGGCTCGAAAACGGTGTAAATTATTCATCTCCTATCCTCCTATATTCATACTTCTTTTTCCTTTTTTTTTTTTGCTACAATACCCTTCTGTGTTGTCCTCCCCTGTTTTGTCTACAAGCCCTTTTTACTTTTACAATACGAGATTGTTCTTTTGCTGCCGCTGCTTGATGTTTTTTTTATATTTGTTTGTTTTGTTGTGTTTTAATTCAATTTCTGTATCTATGACTAAAGCCTGTTAGAGTGTGTGTATTTGTGTTTTTTTTAGCTCCCTATTTTGGCTCTATGCACAAACAAACACAAACAAAATACGATGGGAGGAGGGACCACGATGCCCCCCCTTTTTCATCTCTCTTATGGGCAGGTTCACATTTCCTTTACATTCGCGTGCGTGCGAACGAGAGATCAGTATTAAAAGTACGGCCTAAAGTATATCGAACACTGAAAGGTTAGCTTAGTTGCGGAGGATGGTGTTAATAATTTAACTTAACATTTGTACAACCACAAACGTAGTGGCAAAAAATTCAAATAAAGGTCGTTTTTTCGTCTAAATTACATAAATTACTTTACATGTCTTCGTTACCACACAATTAGTTTAAAAAAGTGTTCCGATCGAAACGAATCGGAAGAATTTGCATCAGCAATGTACATACTTGTACTGTGTGTATAATTTAATTTACAAAACAAATTATCATTTAAAAACAAACAAGAAAAAACTAACTCAAACCTAAACTTTCAATATATTTATATAAAATACGTCCTTTGCACACAACAACGTGCACATTATACAACGAAACTGAATCATACGGATCGGGTGTGTTGGTGGTGGTGAGCTATGTTTCCTTAACTGAAAAGCTTTCAGGGGGAAAATATTTGAGAAACAAAATAAGAGAAATTGAATTCTTTTTGCAAACATAATGACCTAGGGATGACAAGGGATAAATCATTTCTATCTTACGGAAGGAAGATCTTTTGGCGTCTGGTAGGATGGTTGTAATTTCTTTATGGCTCTAATTTTCATTCAAAAATATTGTAGGCCATAAAGGACCTGAAAGGTGTGTCCATTTTGACAACCTCTTAGAATAGAAGAGTCACAACTCAGAATGTAATCGACTCAGGAAGATTACCCCTGGAAGAGGAATCGGCTGTTAGGCCAAAAAATGCTGAAGGCAATACAAGAAAGCTTGAAATTGCAGGCTAAAACCCGAAGGTTGTAGTGCCCAAAAAAAACAAAACGGCAGAAGAAGAAGTCATATAGGAGATCCGAAAAACGTTGACTGCCGCAGTCCAGAAGAACTTCTGCTATTCCCTATGGTCTACGTGAAAACTTGCTACTATCTTCTACATATTGCGCGGGACACATTTTGCTGCATGCCTTATCTGTTCCTCTAATACGTTCCACCGTTTGGTCATCAAAAAACACACATCGCCTTTGGAGGATGTGAATTTTGTGTTTGCTTTTGCATTACCAGAGATTCGCTTTTCCCCATTTGTCCTGAGAGGTTGTTTTTGTTGTTGCTGTTGTTGTTGTTGCTGCTGTTTTGTTATGTAACCATTACACACAGAGACACACAGTTTGTATTTCTATATATACTAAAATTTGCGTATTGATATTACCTGTAATTTGTTATTTATTTGTTGTATGTGATCTGCCTTCCTTTGCAAAACAAAAAACGCTTTCCCGAAAAGCTGGAAAGAACTCTTCTGGTTCTCTGGACAGCGCTCGATATCCTGCCCTTATGTTCTTCTCCTGTTCGTAATTTGTTTCCTTCATTCCAGTTGTTAAACAATCCTTCCGTTATAGTGTATATTGAGTTGCTTCTACCATTACATTATCTATCGTTTGCTTTTGTAATCTAATTTTGGCATATTTTGCTCGATATTGTAATTTACTGGTTTACTCGTTTGCTTCCCATGACAGTCCAAATCAAAATAAGGTTAGATGTATTTTGTGTGAAAATAAAATTAATTAAAAATGCGCTTTGTCCTATGAAATAATTCCCATCTCTTGCCTCCCATAATCAAATGCTGCGTCGCTTACTTGCAGAAAACAGGACATTTTTTAAACAAAACACACCCGAGAATGTGTGTGAGTGTGTGTGTGTTAAGAGGCGCTACAAAAACGTACGTATATAATTGGCTACTTAATTCACTAAACGATACTACTGCTGCCCCATCCATTAACTCCTATATATTGCGCTCTAGGGTGCTGTTTTTGTGCGAGTACGCGCCATTACAGTAAAAACAGAACAGAACGAAAAGAAAAACACGAAAACAGAGTTAAAGAAAAACAAAACAAAACACAACATAATAGAGCAAACAAACACAAACAAGCTAGAGTATAAGAAAATAAAGTTAGCACAAGAGAAGTAATTGCAAGGTACGAACTAAAAGACCGTAAAGGAGCTTCTTAGCTGGTTAGAAGGCTATTCTGCTTTCATGCTTCTGTTTCACCTTTTCCTTTTTTTGTCAGTTCTTATTTTCTCTTCTATTCATCAAGGTTTCATTTCGTTTTTGCATGTTTCTTGTACTATTATAGAAATATATAACTCTTCCGCTTTTCTTTTTTTGAATAATGTTACACTAATTACAGACACACAATTGTTTGCTGTTATGACCGACGTTCGTTTTGCTTCGATAATGTGGCTTTTGAAGTACCGTATTTACGTACGACGTTTTATGCAGCTAATTACTTTCACACTACCTGTAATCCTAAAACATGTATGAGGTTTTACATTTGCTTCTTGGTTTCTTGGTTTAGTTTGTTGGTTAAAGTGATTTTTTCACCTTACTTAAATTTGCCATCTGTGCATGGGGGTGTACGCTACGGAGCACGGTATGTGGTTCTTATACACTTCTAAGCATGCATTTACCAAAAAGGAATATGCATCGAAACAAAAATCATCATCTTGAGGATTTTCCGGAATTCTTCGGAATTCGCTTAGCTCACAGAAGAAGCAAAAAAACAACAGCCCACACACGATGAAAGTCGTTGCCAACACAAACACACTTTGTGTAAATGTTTGTGACGCATAGCGAATAAAATCACTTTTTTAAATAACAAAAGGAAACACATGCCACAGCCATTCTAGTCCCGAAAAAAAACGCACACACACAGTTCAAAACAGAACGAGGAGCTAGGGGAATCGGATTTTGTACGACGGTACGCTCGGTCCTAAATGATAAGTATTAGGTGGCAGTTACAAAAGGGTTCAGTCTTGGTCATCGCAATTCGATGCAAAATATTTCGCTATGCATGGAGCTTTTTTTCGTTTCCCGGTTTTGCTCACAGATAATTAGTTTAAAAAACAAGGGGGAAGATAATTATCTATCTCACGCAATTTTAGTATTCAGTTACAAGGGATCTAGCAAAAACAAAAAAGGAAATTTCCCAGTTTTCGACCATTTTTGCGCGCCTTATGTAAAATTTAACATACAATCCTAAAAGGTAATGTAATCAACCCGTTAACTTAGTTGAGTGAACACTTTAGTAAAGGGATGGAAAGGCCAGGAAAAAAACACTTAAATGGCAGTTACAGAAAACGGTGCTGTATCGATTTTTTTTCCATCTAAAATGAGTCCTATTTAAGAACGAGATTCGGGATCGGCGTTTCGACAACACACTATGAACACAACGAATGTGTGTGTGTGTGTGTGTGTGTAGCTAGTCTCGAGTTAAGTGTGTTGACTAAATTATTTGAGCAAAATTGCACTGTTTTTTTCGTTAGCAGACCTAAACATGTTTGGACGAGTTGAACGATACATGGATGGTGCACGTGTGCAAGTTATAGAACGAACTTTTGTAGGAACTTAAACCTGAACTCCTAAAGCAAAATAAAAATATATAAACATTTTTCCTACATAAAAGTTTTTTCCCCCCCTTAAGGTGTGTGTGTGTGGCAGCATAATAGTTTGTTAAATTATGATCATTTTCAAAACCTAATAAACGGTATGATATAAAAGGCCGTAAAATTTTCCCCCCGGGTGCTCTTCTCACGCAAAACGTTGCCAATTTTCTAACACAAAGAATCAGGTCGATTGGTTTGTCGATTGGGCGCTACCCCGACCGGTTGTCCGTGTGGATGAGCTCGTGGCCGATCCGGACGAAGCGTTCGAATGCTCATCGTCCCAGTTTTGCCAGTCTTTGCCTTTCGGTCGAAATTTGGCCGATTTATGTTTGTGATGATGTTGCTGTTGTTGCTGAGGAGCTTGCTGTTGATGGTGATGCTGCTGCTGCTGCTGCTGTTGATGATGATGCTGCTGCTGCTGTTGCGAAAGGTGATGATGATCCTCGTTATCTCCACGGGAGTTCCCGTCCAACAGTGGCATCGTAACCGAAGCGGAAGGGTTCGAGTTCCCACCATCGGCAGACAGAATGGTGGTGGTGCTGGTTGAGCCCGGTCGATGTGACATTCCGGTAACGGCATAGTCCTGCTGTTCCATCGGCTCTCCCACACTAATCGCACTGTTGCGTCCACCGCTTAAGCTTTCCTCGTACTCTTCCCAGTTGCGTTCGCGGAACTTTTTCTTGTAGTGTTTCTCGGACGACGACGAGGACGATTTCGATTGCCGCTGGTACTTGAGCGGGATACCGCCAGGTGGTGCTGCTGTGCCTGCTGGCACACCGTTATTGCCCCCTTGGTTACCACTGCCAGGCGGATGCAACAGAGACGGTTGTAGCACAACCGACGAACAGCCGCCACCTGCAATAGTGCTGCTGGCCGTGGGATGCCCGAACAGAAGCGGTGGACTGGACGTAGGACTCGGTGTTCGGGGTAAGCCAACGTCCGATAAAGGTGGACTGTCGACTGGTTCGGCGGGCGATGATTTTATGATCGGTACCATGTGCTTCATCGACAAACCACCGACAGCGACCACTGGCGCGTGCGTACCACCTATGTGCTGGCCATGACCACCGGTAACACTGCCGATGCTACTGGTGCTGCTGTTGCTGCTGCTGCTACTGATACTGCTGCTGCTGCTACTGCCAACACTGGCACTGCTCGGCGGCACATCCAGCTGGGACGACGAGGACGAAGACGACAGGAACGTGCGGCTGTGATCGCTCTGATTGATGCCACTGTCCGGCGAGGTGGTACAGCTTGCCGACGACGGTGGTACGTCTTCGTTCGAGCGCCGCGTTTTGTCCAGCTCGGTTGAAGCAAACGCCACCAGACGATCGAAGCCGGAACTGACGCGATCGTGCCAGCTCGATTCATCGTCGCCGACCACATCATCTGCAGGGACCGCACGGTGGAAAGGTTGTATGGAAAAAGGAAGAGAATTAGTACAGTCAAGGCTGATCGAGAGCCACCAATGTGTGTGTTCGTGGTACATTATAGAAAACAAACTATATCACGCAAGCAAAAATAAAATAACAAAACAATTAATAGTCTCCTAAATGCTTCCAATATTATATTGTGCACAGTGAAACGTCCTACGCGGAACAAAACGCAAAGATGTATAACATTTTATTCTTCAAACTATTTAGAAAAATCAATTTCATTTGAGAAAATAAATAACGTTCCTTTCGAAGCAAATTTAGTTCGAACGAAATTATGATTAACATAATTTACCATAGTATTGCTATTAAAAGAATAACAAGAGAACTAAAAAAATATAAGAAAATGGTTCTATAAAATGCTGCAAAATGTTTATGCAGAATACGAAACTATAAAATGAATATGAATGAGTAAATGAAACAACATAAAACACAACAATCATACCTAAAGTTTAACAACTACCACCATCACCACCCATTAATACAACAAAAACAGGATAACTAACGATATAATTACAACATTAAACTGAAAACTTTCGACACACAAAACAATCGTTCCGGCTAGTATTACTACAACACGTTAATGTGTAATTTTGATTAGCTATTACAATAATAATGGAAATACTTAACTAGAAAATCAAAAAAGAAACCCTTAACCATTAACGAAACAATTGGAGCGTTTACTACTGCACTGTGTTACTGGTAATGGATGTGTAGTTTAAATGGTTACAAAAATAATGGTGCATTACAATACAGGTGCTTGCTCTGCTGGTTGCTGCTGGTGCTGGGAGTGCTCGAAGCAAAGGTAACCATACTCTATCATCTTCTATCAAATGTGTTGAAGGATGCAAACCGGCACAGTAGTAAGGGGCAAACTAAACAATTATTAAAACAACGACTTGGGTACACATAGGTAAACGGTATTAATAATGATGAGAGCAAAAACGGAAAACATACAACAGAAAACATATGAAAACGAATCAATCACACTCTGTTTGAAGAAGAACATGCAATGGATGGACAGTGAACGTTTCTTCGACCGACTGCACACGTGTATGCCATTATCACACAACAGCAACAAAAACCGCTTATTATAGTTATAATAACAGCACCAATTCGTTGTAGAGTACGATGTACATGGAACAACGAGCCGCAGGAAAAAATGCGAAGATGATTTTGGGCCATCCTGTGTTAATGGGGGACATAAACGAAACTAATTGGAAATTTGTGCAAAAGTATATAAACATATCCATGGATATCGACACCGCGCTGAGCGTCATTTGAATTTAATCGATCCTTAATTGAATCTTAAGTGAAATTTGTCAAAGAAGTCAAATATTGCTTTATACTGATCCGGATCAAGGGATGAGATTATTTTTCGCATTTTTTACTGCCGCACCCTGGTATATTCACAACTTATGTCCAAAAACACACTGAGTACCATGTATTTTGCCATGTGCATTATATCTGCACCCTCTTCCTTTCCTTCTTTTTCATACTTTATGTAATGTAAATCGTGTCTTAACATTATTTTATAACAATATCTTGTTTTAATTTGTTTTTGGGGTTTGTCTTCTTTCCTTATGTTTTATATTATAAACTTCAACTGAATTGTTTATTATGTTTGTTACTTTGTAATTGTTAGTTTTTTGTTTTTTGTTTTGTTTATTTTTTTTTATTTAGCTGCACTTCCCGTTCAATTGTTTACTTTATTTACATGTTCTTGTTTGCTTCTTTTAACAGACTTTAACTGTGGGTAAAAGTAGTAACGTTAGTATCGATAGTAGTAAATTAATTTATACAATAAGATAGTAGTAGAACAATGCAAAATTTGAAGAAAAGAATTGTGTGGATACATGAGAAAATCCCACTTTGTTGTTATTGTTTTACACTTGAATAAGGTAAGAAAATGTGTGACTTTACCCCTCTTTTTATGAGTTTTACTTAATAGTATAGTATAGTTTTTTTTTACAGTATTGTTCATTGTTGTTTTATGATTTTTTTTTCATGTACACTACGCGGTTATACTTGTTTCATTCTTTTTTCTTCCACAGACCTTTGTCATAATGTAATTGTTGTGTTTATGTTGCAATGATTGATGAGTTTCTACAAGCTTCGTAGACTTGCTTCTGCTTCTATCGCACGCTCTTCAGTTAATTCCTTTTGACAAACACCACACAAAGTAGAGAGAGAGAGACCGTATCAAGCCGAAGCAAAACCGAAAAAATCGACAAAAAAAGACAAACAAACACACCGAGAAAAAATGGTTTCAAATGATCTGGCGTAAGAGCAATTTATCTTATGTTGGATTTAAGATGATGTTTCAGCATTTACTGTTTACATTAAAAACCTTTCTCCCTGTTTTCCATTTGCATTAGCCCTGTTTCTGTTAGCGGTGAATCTTTCCCAACCTGTTGCTCTCTTGATGTTATTGGATATGCTTCTCTATGATGGGTTAAGACTGGATGATAAAATGGTCTAAAATGTTTGCACACAATGCTTATGGATGTTCTAGTAGCACCAGTTATCATTAACTTCCCGTTTGATCTTTTGCAAACCACCGTACGCTCGGTAAAGATTAGTCGTATTTCTGGTCTGCGGTCTTAAACGTTTCAGCGTAGCCTACGGAACTTACCTGCAAGGGCTATGTAGTGTTTCAGTTGCTTTCCTTTTCAACCTTCCTTTTCCCTGGGAGCCTACGTGCCATTTGTTAGTACGTAGGCAGAAGCAGCAACCACACTATGGCTCTGTGTGTGTGTTGTGGTTACCGACAGTCCCCGCTACTAGAGTGTCGTTGAAGCGCTTTCCGTGCAGTAAAGTGCGTGCCGGCATTTAGCAAGCAGACACTTCTAGTAGGTGGGTTGGTTTGCTACGGTACCGGACACCTCAGGTGCACTACTAACAGCACTATCAGCAGCAGCCGTTGCTGGACTAGCCGATGCGATTCCGTCGCCTTTCGTTTGGTTGGGCTGAGAGAAGGAGGAATTGGGCGTTGGATGCAGTGAAGATGTGTGCAAATATTGATGCTGCTGTACCGGCACTTCACGGCGAATCTGATACTGTTGCTGCTGGTCACTGATTACCGGTACGGTTGAGGTAGTATGTTTGTATCTCGCCGTGCCCGAATCCATCACATTCGTCACTGACGGTGGTACTACAGTCAGTGCATGAGTTGCTACTGCTGCCGGTGCAAGAACGTCCCGATAATGACCACCGGGAACGGTGATAATCTTAACCGCATTGCTAGCAGCAACAGTACCAGAATCCGGGTGCAAAACGTTCACCTTCGATGAAGGAACACGACCAACTACGGTACCCAAGCTACGGGGGAGTGTTATGCTAGTGTTACATCTCCTGTCACCACCGTCACCACCTTCAACAACACGTGCTCCATTGCTGCCCGCAGCAGCAACTGTCCGGCACGACGCTACACTAAGTCCCCGTTCACCAACACGTCCCGCAATAGTAGTACTACATCCACCATTCGTAACGTTCAACCTAGTGCTGGTGGTGGTGGTGACAGTGTCACCAGTCCCAACACCTGATCTGCAGGCGGGTTTCGATGCAACCGCATTGAGAATTTTGTACACCACCGGTTCTACGACCGGTCTCCCAGAACCAGCGCCAACACCTGCCTGTCCGTCCAAAGACAGATCGTTGGTGTTGATCGTTACCGTACCGGTGGACCGTTCACCATTGCCGGTAGTGCACTCAATCGTACCGGTGACACTGTTGATTATGATAGTGGTAGTAACGTTAGTAGCGTTAGCCTTGCCACCGGTGGCAAACACCGCCCGCGAGGAAGTAGTGCTGGAGCAGCCGCCTGTTTCGGTGCGGTGTTGTATCGCTGACATCTTGGAAGATAGGAGCACGGAGGAAGCAGTCTCCACCCTTGCCATCGTCAAGCCGGGCGGAATCGGCAATGATTTTGGTAGTGGAATTCCGTCCGCTGCAGTCATCATCGTGCTCGCTGGCCTAATGCCAGAGGAGTTGACAGTTGTAGCGAAAATTTTTGTAGCCGTTCGTTCTTGGCTGCTGCTGCTGCTGCTGCTGCTACTAGTAGCGTAAGAAGCACTACCACCGACCGTAACAGCTGAAGTAGGAGTAGTTGTAGTGGTAGTAGTAGTAGTAGTGATGGTAGTGGCAGTAGTAGTGGTAGTAGAGGTAGTAGCAGTAGTAGAAGTAGTAGTAGTATTGGTAGAGGCAGCTGATATCAGTCCGAGGCCTAAGACCAATATACATACACACACATACATAGTGTTTATACAATGGTGACACTCAGTAAATGTTCGAATGTTCGATTTGATGCATTATACATAAATTTGCGGCGATCGTGCTCAAAGCCATACTTGATCAATGTTCTCCCTTTCCCACACTGCAGTACGCCGCAACAATATACTAAAGCAATCACACTTTCCACACGCGTACACCTTCCATGAGCTATAGTTGTGTGTTGATAAGACTCGGGCGGGGGGGGGGGGGGGGGGGGGGGGGGGGGGTTGTTTAAAGTAAAAACAAATTGTACAGGGAGATTTGATGAGCTTAGTACGAGAGGGCCGGTGAACATGATGTGCTCGCTTCAATAGAAAACGATTTAAAACAACCTATTTGATCGTGATATAGATTGTACAATGCGCTAGACAAAACAAAAAAAACTAATATACATTTTTAACTATATCGAACACATAATGTGCAGAGCGAAATTAATTTATTTAATGATCACATCGGTCTACCAAACGTGCGATACCGATGTCACACAAACCGAACAAAAATAAAAGAAAATACACAACAACGCCTAATGTTTCTACTAACTAACGAGCGCCATTTTGACTTATGTTTATACATATAAATGGAAGGATTTCTAAAAAAGAAACTAAAAATACTACAATGAACTAAAAGCACACGAAAAACACAAATAATTTATGAGATATACTATAGATTGATAACAATTAACCAATTCCACTACATAGTTATGAGATGACTTATTGAGCTTGAGGTTTTAAAAGAGATCGAAATAGAAATGATTCAGCCGGTACGAAAGGAGCAGAGGCAGGAGGAGAAGGTACGATGAGTGTGTGTGTGTGAGCTGCTGTAAATTACATCCGCTATGCCTCCAATAGTTTGTGAATATTCATAAAAACAAAAACATTAAGGTGAATCTTATCAACGGTGCATCATCGTACAGAATCAAAGGTTACAAGTTAGTTTAGAAAACAAACAAACGGTTAAAAAAGAGAAAAAGTGGTAAGTGTTTCGAAACTTGTTAGCGTAAAACTAAAAGCACACCATCATGAAACAACACAGAACACAGAAAGTACTCTGCACGAAAACATTCGCTGCGTATTATGTGTTTTATGCGCACACTAAAAACAAAATAAGAACGTTAAAAAAACACCGGTCAAGATCGTGAAGAAAGCACACTAGTGAATTGTTGCTGCCGGCGTGCACACACATACAACACAACAGTGTCGCACACAAACCGAAGAAGAAACCGAAAACGACACCTTTTAAAACGAAAAGTAGAAGACCACACACACACAACACACGCGCATTACTCGTACCTACTTTTCAGGGAGGGAACAGACGAAAGAAGGAGTTGGAGAGTCGATCTAATCGCTCGTAAATCGTGCACTATCGACAGTAGGTAGCACTAATGGTAGTAGGCAGTAGTAGTAGTAGTAGTAGTAGTAGTTCCTTCTAGAACATAATGAGACAAAACCGAAAGTAAATCTATTAACATACATGTCTATACAGATGCATATACTGAACGAAGTGTACCACTAAACCAGAGAGCGGTGTGAAAACTGGGTTCTAGTGCACGATACATAGTACCAGCGTGCAACACACATCTGTGTTCATTTAATTTTATTATAAACCAGCGCAACAAAAATGTCTCTTGCTCTCCTTTGTTGCGGTTGTGCTCATCTATTAATATTAATTCAAAAGCGAAATTTATAAAAATAAAAGTATTTGAGCGAAAAGACGAAACATATATTACCAGGAGGTTATTAACTGCGAATTATAGCTAGATGGTTTACCATAATGTCGTAAACATTACGTTCATTTGAATTAAATTTAAATTTAGAATTGTATTATGCAGAATTAGAACCTGTCCTACTGCAAACCAACCACTAAAAGGATACATACTTAAGAAGAAAATAATCGTTTTCGATCAAAGCATTATTGTAAAATAACTACAACTATTTATCTTGCTAAAACGCGTTATATAAACGTGTATAAAATATTTGTTTTCAGGAAAAGATAAGTTATAACAGTCTATGAAAAATCCTTTAGGCGTATTTCCAAATTAAAATGCTCCATTTTGCAATGAGTTCCCCACAAACTATAAATCATCTCACAACAAATGAGTTATTATTTAACAAAATAGAGAATAGAGTATCGAGAAAGCTAGCACTAAACATCACCACTGGGAATCCTACTTTTATCATTCAAAAGCAAAATGCATAACAAGCGTTAAATGATATGAGAGCTAAACGATTAACTAAATTACTATAACGTAACATAACATGTATGTACAACGACCCAACAGCACAGCAGCTGTTGGGATGTGTGTGTGTGTGTGTGTGCTATTGTGGAAAGGTTATCCGACCGCATGCTTACCGTCAACGTCGTTGCGTGAATGGTGATTGTGGCGTACGTGCAGCGGATGATGATGCCGACCATCATCGACCAGCGAGTTTATTTCCGGGCTCATCACTAGCGGTGGCGCGACGAGCAACCCACCACGGCCGCTATGGCCGACGATACTGTTGGGCGGCACGCTGCCGCGTGGTACGTGCAGCATATCCGGATCCGGACAATCGATACCGACCGGGATCGAGGACGAACTCGTGTAGAGCATCTTTGGTGGACGAGTTCCGGGCGGATGTTCCACGATCGGTGAGGTACGTTTCAGCGCGTGCTGATGATGATGAGACGACGCTGAGGACGTTGATGATGTAGATGAGGATGACGATGATGATGATGATGATGATGATGAGGTGTATTCTGTAATTGCATGAACAGAAGATTTGTTAAACAATATTTCTCTTGCTTGCTTTCAGACTTGCTGTACTCACTTTCAGACTTGATGTGTGCAGTTTGTACTATCTGAAGGCTTCCACCGTGGATATTGCTATTGGTACTGTTACTATTGCTGCTACTGTGTATCGTACCGGACGTACTGTGATGCACGCCTAGGTCAAAAAAACGCTCTTCATCCTCCTCCTTGATCTTGAGTGAGGCGATTACGCGTGCTTGCAAGGACGCTGCAAGTCCTGAAAACACAATTAGAAGTAAAAAGATCTTTACAATATTGACACGAATTGTGGAAAGTTCTCTTAAGTAACGAAAAGGACAACTTCAAGCAAGACTATCTGCCATAATATTCCCTATCTTGCATTACCTTCCAGCGGTTGTCCACCGTTTAACCGATCCATTCTGCTGTCATCCATCGGTATCACTTCGCCACGCGAGCGTGCCATCATACCAGGTTCACCCATCACCACTGGACCGCGGTGCAAATCCACCGGATGGTTCCCGCGGTGCATAGCAAGCGATGGATGATGTTGTATGTGCTGCGGAGGTTGTTGTTGCTGATGATGGTGACCCAGTCCGGTAGACGCCATTGACGATGGTGAGGGCAACTGTACAGGATGTTGCAATTGCTGCTGCTGCTGCTGATGCAACTGTTGCTGACGCTTATTGTGTTCGTCGGTAAAGTACGACTCGAGGTACGGTTTCATATCTGCACGGGGCAGGGCCATGTACGGCAATGGATCAGCTCCCGCCGTATGGTGACGCTCATGGCCGCGGGAGCCCGTCGATTGCTGATAAACCGGACCGCCGGGTCCACCTGGAACGCTACTACTGCCCGGCGCTGGTGAGTATTGTTGCCGTTGCGCAGACCCATGCGGAGATACGATCGAGCTCGGCACGGTCGTTGAGCTGGATCCTTTGTGGCTGCTGGTCGATTTGGGATGGTATGCCGCCACTTGTACGAGCGAGGCCAAATTGTTCTGGCCGTGTAGGTGATGGACGGGTGACTTGCTGCTATTATCACCGACACTTCCCGGTCTTGAAATGGGACTGTAAGTTCCAGCGCCATTTCCCGGAGCCGGTGGACCACCTCCAGCAGCTGCAGCTGCTGCTGCTGCTGCTGCTGCTAAATGTCCCGCTTCTTCCAACAGCCGGATACTAACACGCTCCGGACGTTGCACGTTCGTGTTGATCACCGTATTGCCACCGGACGGTGGAGGACCCGACGAGTTACCGGACGCCGACCCAGACTGCTGATGGGAGGACATGTTGATCGCCGCGTTAATGATGGACTGATTCGATATTTCTAGCGTGCGCTCGATTTCTCCATTCACCAGATCGCCAATCGTTTTCACCGTACCCAAACCACCCGGCCCTACAGGACCACCCACCGGTGTTCCTGCTCCACCCGCTGGATGCGTTAATTTCTCCTGCGATAAGTGTCGGCGGAGTGCCATCTTTGCCGGCGAAACTTGCGTGTAGTCAGGTTGGGAGGATGTGGACCCGGGTCGGGAATTATTTCCTCCATGTTGTTGCGCCGATCCTTGCGAACCAACACCGGGCGAATGGGTCACTAGCGGGATCGGTTGCTGTTGCTGCCCACTGCTGTAACGTACTCCCGCGGATGGTCCATAATCGGCCGCCGGAATGCTATCGAGCGAGTTGGTAGAAGAGCTGCGCGAATGACTCTGCAAAACGATCGACGACGGTGGTGTGTCGTGCATCGGTGGTGCCGTCGCACTATTGTTGTTGGCGCGTGGGTCGTACCGGAAGTTTTCCGGTGCCTTAAATTCGAGCATTTTTCCATCGCCCATAGCCGACGGTGGCGCAATACCGCGATGATGATGATGCGGATGTAAGGGATGGTGTAACGGATGATCGATCGGTAATGCTCCGCCGTGAGCAGCGGCAGCCGCATACAGCATTACACGGTCACGGTCACGCTCACGCTCCTGCTGCTGCTGCTGCTGCTGCTGCTGCATAATTTGCTGGTGCGTGCTCATCGCCGACGATCCTGGCGAGTGATGACTCAGCCCGGTAACTGGCGCTCCTTTCGCGTACGGATATTTCGAGCTCGGTGAGATCTTTGCCGATAGATTGCCAACGCTACTGCTGCTGCTTGTCGGCGGTCCGGTGGGATGCATTTTGTACGGGGACGTTGGCACAGGCGAGGTACTGGTATTTAAATGGTGTGCGGCACTGGTGATTACGTTCAGCATTCCCTGCTGCTGCTGCTGCTGCTGCTGGTGCATTTGGAAATGCTGTTGGTGATGAAGTGATTGATGCGGATGATGAGACAGTTGCTGCTGCTGCTGATACTGTGATTGACTAACCTGTACGTGCTGTTGCTGTTGATGGTGGTGTGCAACCTGTTGTTGTTGTTGTTGCTGCTGAAGCGATGGATGATGTGCCGAAGGACTTGGTCCTCTACCACCCGACGATGAGCGTGCCGACATATCATGGGCGGTTACCATTTGATGCTGATGGTGAGATTGGACAGCGCCCGGAGAAGATTGCAGATAAACGGTCGTCTTCGCTGAGGAGCCTGGTGCTGATCCATAACCCGAGGAAGCTGCTTTCAGTGGTGACCCATGTGGATCTACCATCATCGGTTGATGGCTTCCGCTTCCACTGCGATGATGGCCAGAGGCGCTGGCAGATGAACCCGACGTCAGCGTTGGTACATTCCCGAGTGGTGAAGCGGACGATGTAGGTGCCGAACTTACTCCCGAGTTACCCGTTTTTGGCGAACCCTGCAGTACAGAGGTGATTATGCTCTTGAGACGATCCTCAAAGTTGACCACCTTGTGCGAGTCGTGTAGCTTTCCACCTCCACCACCACCTCGCCCTCCCGAACCTCCTTCCACCGAGTTACGTCCACTGCCGGCATGAAGCTCGTTAGACGTGGGACCACCACCACCACCAGGTACGTAACACTTCGGAAGCGACCCACCGCCACTGTTCGCTGGAACGGAGGACACAACGGCAGCCGTCGGAAGCCCACCAGAGCTACCACCGCTACTGCTGCGATGGTGGTTATGGTGTGCCTTGTTAATAGTTGAGGCAGGTGCAGGCATTAACGCCGCATCCGCGTGATGCAGATGTGGATGGAGAGGTGCGGCTTGAGATTGTGGATGGGCATGGTGAGGAAACGATTGCGACCCAGGCATAACTGCTGACGGCTGCTGCATGGTAGTGAGTGGTACCGGTTGTACCGGTCCCGGTCCAGATCCGCCGTGCGCTGGTGGCAGGTTTGTGTGTTTCCCTTCGGCAGTACGCTCTTTTGCCGAATGTTTACCGGCCGCAAGAAGCTTTCCTGCTTCGATTTGCCGTCCCGTTTCGAGGATCTTTTGCGCCAGAATCTCCGGATTGTTTTCCTCGATCTTGCCAATGTCCGGTATTTCGGGCCACTCCTGCGAGCGTGTTCGATTCTCGCGCGACTTCCGTTGTGCCGAGCGTGACGAACTGCCGGAACCTTGCTTCACGGGCGTGTGCGGTACGGTTGCAGGCGCTGAAGCAACGCCTGTCGCCGATGGAGGATGCAACGGTCCTGTCGAACCTGCTCCTGCACCAGGACCCGGTGGTAACGTGCGTTGGAGCGAAGGATGCATAGAATCGGCCACTTGTTTATCCACATGCATCACCTGTTCACGCTCACGTCCAACGTACTGTTCCCGGTCACGCACGTCTGTCGCTCGTGCTACAGCAATAATGGTCGTTGTTGCTGACGCTGCCGCTGCCGTGGACGATACCCCATGATTGTTGCTGCCGCCAGAGGGTGCAGACGACAAACCAACCACCATAGATTTTCGCTCTTCGGTTAATTTTTCAATCAGATTTAGTTCGGTTTCAAGGTTCGAAACCTGCGCGTAAAGCTTTTTGCGTTGGGTGAGCGTACTTGCAATCGCTTTCAGTACCAGCTCGCTCGAGCATGCAGACGATGTCAGCTCGGCATCTTCCACCTTAATATAGGGCTGATGCGGGTGCAGCTGTTGATGATGTGATGATTGCTGATGGTGCTGTTGCTGTTCGGTGGTAAGCTTCGTAAGATGCTGCATCACCAGCCGCTTCTGCTCTTGCTCGATGACATTCACCTGATTCTGCAGTTTGGCCGCCATCACCTGAAGCTCCTTATGCCGACCGACGATCTCTTTCGCCTTGCACAGCAAATCGTTTTGGCTGGTTGTGCTGATGCCCAGCTCGTTCATGCGTGCCTTCAGCAGTGCGACACTGTCGTCAATCAGCACCTTTATCTGCTTCTCGAGCTGACCGGCTCGATTCATTAGCCACTGGTTGCGTTCCTTCTCGCGATCAAACTGCTGCTGCACGTTGTCTTTGTACGATGGCTTCCGCATCGCTTCGATGGTCTTCATAAACTGAGCCCTACGGTCAGAAAGAAAGATACATTGATGAGTATATGTTAAACCCCGCGGTGGAAAAATGGATCGGCAAAAATTCGGCCCGCAGAACAAAAACACTTAAAACACTTACTTGAATAGATCGAGCAGTATCTGTAGTGCGTAGGGCGTCTCCGACGGTGCATCCGGAATGTCCAGTTCGTTGTGCTGCATATCGCCCGCCAGTGAGGTAAGCTGCTGATCCACGCATCCCGGTGCCGGTGGCAACCGTTTGCCAATCATCTGGTCCGACGTGCTCAGCAGCGTCTCGTTATGCAACAAATCGAGCCCGGCAATGTTAAGCGGACGGCGCTGGCGTCCCTTACCCTTAACACGGCCCCGTTTCTTGCCACCAGCCATTGCCGCGGCCGCCGCCGCTGCTGCTGCTGCTGCTGCCGACGCTGAACCACCAACACCGATATTTTCTCGATTGGTCGACGACGCACTAGCGGCAGCTGCTAGCTCCGATTTCTTACCCGTTGCCTTGTTGCGGGTAATCTTTCGTCGCTTTTTGGTGGCCACCGGTATTCGACCGTTACGCAGCACCGGTGAGTTGTTGTTCTCCTCCTCGGACGGACTCGTCTTACACTCTTTGCCACTGTTCCAGTCCGACCACGTTTTACGCGTTGCGGGCCCGACCACATCCGTATCGCTTTCCGACGTACTGTCGTCGTGCGTGATCTGTTTCGGATGATGGTGATTGCTTTGGTCCTTGCGCGATCGGGATGAGCGTGTCGAGTGTGAGCCACTACCACCACCACTCGTACCATCGTTATGGTTTTCCGTTCCCTTCGTTTTCAACCGCTGGAAGTACCGCTCTAGCTTCGTCCGGTCGATGATGTGCAGATAGTACGAGACCGGCTTACCCGTCCACGAGACCGAACCTCTCAGCGGGCTCATTTCACTCACGTGCATGATCGTACCGATGTCACTCAAATTCCGATCGGTGATACGAAAGTTTAGCGGACAGAAACTTTTCGACGAAACGATCCGCGCACCGTCCCGCAAATCGGCAAACCGTTCCTTCAGTTGATGGTCCACGTTAGGACCGAATGCAAAGTTGTTCACAAACACAATCGTTGCCGACGTTATCTTCTCGCGATGCTCGTCCGCCAGAAAGTCTCCTTTTATCAGCTCATAGTCGCCGTACTTTTTGCCAAACCAACGCATCCACAACTTGAACGTTGTGTTCATACCTTCGGCGTACTTGGACGGTACGTCCGCCTTCTCAATGCCGAAGCACACCTTGACCGGTGTCGAAGCGGCCATCTGCAGCACCACCTGTCCGACGCCCGAGCCCAAATCGACGAACACATCGTCCGCGGTAATCTTTACCTGATCGATCATCTGGCAGATCAGATCGAACGACGTTTCACCGTACACTTCCGGCGAGAAGGGTTCGTACTGGTTCAGCTTTTCGGGCTCTACCACCGCCTGGTTGTACACTTGCTGTATGATGTGCTTCAGCAACCCCCGGGAAGGGTAGGTGAACCGTTGATTTGATAACGATGTTCCCTTTTCCTGTACAGAGCGAGAGAAAGAAAAATATGAATATGTATATGTCCGCAATCAAGTATCAAGAGATGCTTACCAGTGCCGCCACACTGTCGATCGCCCGGTTGAAACGATCGCAAAGATTCTTCATCGCATCGTAATCGCCCGTGTCGAGTTTGTTCAGATCGATTTCCTCGATTGCCGATTTAATTTCCGGCATGTCCTCGCACACCCATCGCACATTCTCGATCAGCTCGATGCCCGAATCGTGCCCGGTACCGATCGAGAAGGGCCAGTTGTACAGGAACGGTTCTGCACCGGCTGGCGATTGCAGCTTAAGTTCCTTGTAATTTGGAGTGGCCATTGTTGTCTTCTGTTACTGCTTTGCCACCTTTTCTTTAGACGTGCCTTATTCTACCACCTTCTCTGGAAGGTTGATTCCCTAAACCACCGTCGATGGTTTCTGCTCTGTCAATTGACGCCAATTTTGTCACTCGTGGTGCAATGCAAGAGGTAGTAGCGATCGCGTTACGTACATTCAGGTTTTAGTTGCTCCAAATTTCCCCGTCGATGTGTCGATGGCGATATCCACCGATATGGAAAAAGTGACACGAAGAAAGCACAGACGATTGAGTGTCGATTTGCTATAGTACACTCCTTGACGGACACACTTCCGTTTGCGCCTTACCAAGCTAGAACTCACTTTATTGGAAAGCGAAACACTATACACAAAGCGATTAAACGCTAACAATATTTACGTTGTTATACGAGTATAAGGGACACAATTTTCCCCTTACGTTTACTCCGCCACGTACTTTTCACTGTTCTTTGTGGCGCCGACGATGAGGTGCACACATCACATTCACTTCTCTAATGTTATTATTCGCTTTCCTGCACTTTGTATTACATCTGTTCTTTGCCAATGGTGCAACTCCCGGTACGAAACACTTTCAGCACTACACTGGCAGCCGGCGGACAACGTTTCCTTGCTGTTAAATCTTGGCAGATTGTGGCTACTTCTACTGATCAAGCCGTTTTGTGCTGTGTGCTGCCGGTAGATACTGCTTCTGCTGCTGGTAAGCTGTATTTTGAGTGGTAGATACTTCCACCAATTGCTCCTCTGTGCATGTATCGGTTGTTGCTGCTGCTGCTGCTGTTGGTGCTGCCTCTTTTTCTTCTGATGATGTTTCAGTCTGCCGTGGAAAGGATGCATCGTTGTCGGTAGTTTCGATGTTGTACTGCAGAGCATATGAAAAGAAGGAGAAAGAAAGCCATCAACATTTGTGTAAGCTTCATCATTCTATAAAGGTGTTGGTATAGTCTTTAAAATCTTAAGATCTTAACAAAATAGACTGACAAAAGATAAAATTATTATACAGATTATTAATTACACAACCTAGAGTTTAATGTCTGGTGGCTTTATCGTTGAAACAATGGTCTAAACAATAAATAATGTCCTGGATAAGATGGCAATTGTTATCCAAAACTGGCACATCTGAGACGAAGGAAGAGGTATAATGGGGCTTGTGAATAATAAAGTGGGCAAGTCGTCGATCAAACAGACTCATATCTGATCTCAACCGAAACTTTGTAATATTTTTTCATTGGAGGACCTTACTCAATTAAGCTATGGTCATCAGGAAGTAGTAACTGATTTCTAAGGCTCCGAAAGAGCTGAATAAATGCAAAAATTTATCTTCAAGGCAGCCATTGGTCAGTTAATTGCCGTTAAGCCTTTCGAGACCGGGTTATAATATATTTCCTAGAATAGTTGTTGAACGTGGGATTCGAACAAAATATAATCCTGAAGTTATCTGTTGCGACAGCGGCGCCGGTCTTCACACGGCAGGACCGGGGTTCAAGTCTCATCTGGGCCGTTCCCCCATAGTGAAGACTGACTATCTAACTATGCGATAACAATAAGTCTAGTAAGCCAGAAATGGCAGGCATGACCTAAGAGGTCGTTAGGCCAAGAAAGAAGAGTATGATATTGATATTAGAGCAACGACCGTAGGGTTAAAGAACGCTGTACCCGGAAGCCAAATAGAGTATAATATATCCTGCTAGGCTCTGCTCTGCTAAACTTTAGGCCAATAAATAAAGACGTTATCGACCTAAAATCGTCTTATATAACTCGATTCTTTTTAAAGCGTTATGAGTCTACCAAACATGCGGGGACGAGACATTTAAATTCTTGCTGTCCGATGCTAAACAGCAGCACGTGTTTTATCACACGCGACACACCTACCAAACATAAATGACAAACACACAAGCTCACACAAATACTGGCGACCGAAAACAGGTTGCCAATTTTTGATGTTGTGACCACGCCAAAGCAAGGTCAATTATGAACAGGTTTCTCTGTCTCTGCGTTTTAGCTGCACCGGCAATGGAAAGTGTTTTTGAGAGGGCAACAAAATTTATAACGACAGCACCCGAGATGCGTGATGTTGATGCATTTCACTTGCCAAATCGAGACGGAAGCCAGCCAACAACGGCGACCAGTCAACCAACGTGCATAAACGTGCGCATTTCACACGGCGCGCACTTGCCTGTCTGTCTGGAGCCACCGCTCACCGATTCGTGCTCGCTCCTGCCTGTGCCCAACCCTCCCTATCTCTTTTTGTCTCCTTCTAATTGCATCATTGATTTTCGTTACAAAGCGAATGCATTTCCCGGCAGCTTTGCACACACGGGACGTACAGGTGTGTGCGACGACGACGATCGTTTGCCGCGTACCGGCAAAGGGTATATAAACGCTTTCGCTATCCTTTGCTGACCGGTGGGTTGGTAGGTGATTGTGCCTGATACACTCATACCCACGATACACTTCCGTGCCAGACAGCAGGGCAGCTGACACGGCGAATACTGGTTCTGTTTATTATCGATTTTCTGCTTCAAGTAAACGAATTTCAGCAGACAGACGGATTTCTACTGCTTGCGACCTATGCTCAGCAATAAATTTTTTGTATTTTAATTGGTCTCAATTTATCCTCAACAATAATTGTAGCGTTAATTATAGCGTTTAATATTTACGATTAGAGCTATTTTGGACTATAATTCTATCTATCTACGCTGAATTAAAGAACATTATTTTTCTCACAAATAAAAATATGATAAACACAAACGATACAACAAAATCGCGCTAATTTTAGACGAGATCAACTATTTAGATATAAAATATTGTGTAGTCAATTTGCTGATGATAGAGCCAAAACAACTCTTCAACTCCTGTAGCACTTTTCTAAAGGTAACATTATGTTCTGTATTTGGTGGGACCATCTAGGTGTCGTATATTACGAGCTGTTGAAGTGCATTATGAAGTGTGTATTGTAAAAGCATTTCCGTTCTTATGGAAAACCCTTAAATCGTGTAGGTCCTTGGCTCTACCTTAAATAAGATTACGCCATAATTCTCAAAAAGATTGGTAAAGCTTTTATCTAATAGTTTTCTGCATAAACTCGTATGAAACCAATTTCTTTTGTTACTTTAAAGACTCAAATTTAACAATAAAATAAAATTTGTCTCCCAAAACTCGTCTAGTATGACCCATCTCTTCAAAAATCACATCAACTCTACAGCACAGCACAGAGTGCACCTTTAAGCTGAATATGCAGCATATTCCAAGCAATGCAATTTTCATCCCCAACTTTACGCTTCAACAGCAGTTGCCCATATCTATTTCCGTGAAAAACATCCAGTGCTTACGCAACCGGTGCCACGCCAGAACCGGCGGCGGCGGCCACCATTATCGATCCGACCGATGGAGGAGGAAGCGCACAAAACCAAAACAGACGCTCGCAGCAACGAGAGCGCTCTATAAAATGCATCGCTGCTACCCAAAACAATCCCACGCGCACACGGTTGCATTTTAGCAGCAATTCGCAACCCGAGGAAGGAGAAACAAACAGACAGCGAGCAGAAGAGCAACAAACGAGAAAAAAAAGTCTCACTGCAGACAACGATAAAGCGGGGCGAACGCCGAGCAAATGTAGGTCAAACATGGAAACTTCCCTCGAACCATCATCATCATCATCATCACGATCATCATCATTTGCGCCCCCCCTTCCCGTTTTATACGTGTTCATCATCGTGTTGTTCTACTGAGTGTGACTAGAGTGCGCGCTGCTGCTGTCAGTTGCAGTTGCATGCCTTCTTTTTTTTAGACCGCTTCTTTTGAGGAATCCACGAGACCTGATCCAGAGGGAAAAAGGATGAGGTTGGCGAGGAGTTGAAGTTTCCCGCCAACACCCACATTGGCACCTTGTCTGGCCCAACCCGATAGGATTATAAATAGCTTAAAATAGCATTTTTGCCTGAGCAATACGCGGAAGCAGTAAAACATCATTCTGGATGGAATGCATCCGCTGCTGCATTACCCTATGTCGGAGGAGATGGTCGGCATTAGAGAATGAAAAAGAAGCATTTACATGCGCCGAAATGAATGGCTTGTATTCATTCATACTTAACAGAAAGATTGATTTTGCTAGACAAATAGATGGTTATAATGTGGAATTTGGTTTTGAAACGACATTAAGAATTGTTTTCAACATCTACCGTAGACTTGAAATAAATAGTGACGTGCTAAGAGTTTAGCCTCATCATATAGGGGAAGTAGGAGCTCTCTTCCATCCTATTCAACAATTTCTGCACAAAGCATTGTGTATACAAATCACCAAACGCCAATCTCGTCCTCAGCAGCAACCCATTAAGATATGTTTGTTTTCGCATTCCCATACGCCACTCCATAATTCACGTCGTTCAGCCTATAGGATAGCAGAAGTCCAATAAAGTAGGTCACCGTCGAAAGAAGGGAAAATAGATTAAAACGTTCCACCAGCAGAAACACGTTGTATCAAGCCGTTTAAAATCACGAAATTATAATAGTACGTGCACCATTAGCAAACAAATTCAACAGCGACAGTAATGCGTCCATTCCAGCTGAGATTCCCAGGCACTGATGATGCTGTTACGGCTAAGCGCAACAATTAATCGATAAATATTCTCAAACACGTTCGACACAGAGGTAATGTTTGGACATTTATTAGTCCATGCTATCCAAAAATAAACCAACTTCTGAAAATTACCACATCGTTCCTATCTCTCTCACTGTTTCCATTCTAATGCCAAAACGGAAGCTCTGATGAATAATTGTGAGCGAAAAAAGGATACCAAAGGAGAAGTGTTGCTACCGAAAATACTGCAATCGATCTTCCTTTTTCATGTTCACTCCCTCACTTTTATGTTTTTACCTTCTATCGAACTCATCTATTTTTCAGTCGGCATGCTTTTCCCATTTATCACAAGAGTAGTTGACACACCGGGATGGAAATGTCCGCTGTGCATGTCCGAATAACCATCAAGTTTAATTTTATTTCAATGTGATAACGTTGTCACCACACATACACCGGAAAAGGTAGACGATTCGTATTTTAGAGCTACCAATGACGTGAAAATGTATCGATAAAATTCGGAAAAGCGTAGATTCTTGTTGTCTAGTGAAATTTAGCAAATCGATTGTAGTGGCAGGGCTTTTGGACATGAAAAACTAAAGCAACTCATATAGCAAAATTAGATCGATTGAGGATCTAGATAATTAATGTTGACCGAGTCCTTAAAAAAAGCTTGTTAGAACCCATCATCACAAATCCCGTAATTTCGATCCAGTAATTTCTGAAATGAAATATTTCTGTCCAGTTTTACCTGCAAATTGTCTACTTCATCTCACAGAACGCTCAGAAATTCGTATTACGTAGTATCAATATGCCGAGAACGGGAGGGACTTATTCTTACTGTAAATCTAGTAAACGTGATCTAGGATTAATGATCTTCAAGAAGAACAAGACTTGTTCTTATTAAAATTATATCAAAACAGCCAGCAACGTGAAGCTCATTGATAATATATTATAGCCACTGAGCTAGAGCTCCACTTTAATCACTTTAATTCGTAGGAAATTAACGAATTTCCTTCCATTTTCTCTCGCTTGCACGTACCATCAACCTTCCGTGTAATAAAAAAAAACCCTTTTTCAAGCTTTCTCTCTCCAGTAATGTTATTTCTCTCACGAGCAGAAAGGGAACGATAAGAAGGATCGATTCAACCCACAACTCTCTTTTACCACTGTACATTTTCTCCCTGTGTCAAGGATAGTTAGTAAAACCACCATTTCCCAAGCTAGTGCTACTCGTTCTTCTCTTTCAAACTTCAACTCTAGAACCTTAAAGTGGCACATCCCATCTATGCTATAAGCGTTGTTGAACAAAAAAAAGCTTCACAAAAGCACATAGAATGGGTTATAATTAATTTGTTAAACATTCTGAAGCAAACATACCAACTTCAAAGTGTATTACTCTACCACGGCCAACAAAAACCAATACTCGACTCGTGGGTACTGTCAGTGTTATACAGCATCCAGCGACTACATTTTGATTTGGCGACGTTACCCGTAATGGTACACTTTAAAGCACACCAATACCATCATCCAGCTCAAAGAAATTGCGGAACTGGCAGGAGGGTTCAAGAGTCCAACAAGGAAACTTCCCAAAAAGCATACGGAAACACACCACACCAAGCGTCAGCTTAAGGCCCAGCCGCGAATGTGAAAACCCAGGTCCCAGATGATGTTGTGTAAGCCGATTGCGACAAGGGAAGCATAACCGATCGATAATTCTGATGCTGGAAGGCTGCAGTGTGGTTGTGTACATGTGAAAGAGAGCGAGAGCTTTCCTTCCAGCATCTCGAGCATCCTTCGCAGACCTCAAGCATCTTTCCACCAAACCGATGTGTATCCAAGAGCGATGCTTTTCCGTGTGAAAAAGCAAGCAGACATGCCCCGGGTCTCTCGCTATCACGCTCTCTCTTTCTCTCTATATCTTCATTTTCCTCCACCAAGATATCCACACTCCACCACCAAATGGGGTTTATTATGTTGACCACTTTCCATTTCCCAGCTTTTCCTCGCTAGATGGAAACACTCGCACACATCCGCGGTGCCACAGCACAACTTTATGTGGCTCGTCCTCGAGAATGGAAACGGCCACCGAACATTTTGAAGTTGGCGAAAGCGTGAGAGAGATCGCCGGCCGCCGCCTTCCGGATGTTAAAATCTTTGTGATGCAATGATGACGAACATGAAGACCGTAGTGCTCCTGCATGGTTCCATTAAGAACGCGCACCAGAGAATAACTTCAACATCAACAAACTGGAAAGGCAAAAAAAATAACAAAACAGGAGCAAAAGAGGCGAGT
>KZ062825.1:88572-103134 GCA_002091835.1 Anopheles maculatus
GGGAAAGAGCGGAGCCTGCTATTTTCCCGGGGTCCATTTTTGGAAAAACATTTTCATGATGAAGGCGACAGGAGATGGACGTAAGCATCCATACACAACATCAATTTTGTTACTTTTAATGCGTCGTGGCCTGGATTTTTCATTTCCAGTTCCCCCGGGGTTTCTTTTAGTATGCTTGCAATACTTTTAACTTAATTTGACGAATTTTCACAAACCATATGAAGGAATGGTGGCTTTCGTAATCAGTGTACTTTCCTTTTAGCTAGGTTTTAATAAAAATCAAACGCATCTAGCTCTTGGATATGTTCTGGTGTCCAAAAAAAGAAATCGATTCTTGTCTGAGGAACTTTTTCGAGTCTTATCAAACTACGCCGAAAAGCCGATTTTCCAAAGGAGCTTTAGCACGCAAAAAGGGTGAGCTTCGCATACGACGAAGGCGAAACACATACACCACACACTTTATGTATTATATGTGTGTGTGTGTGTGTACGTTTGTTTGGTGTTATGTGTTGGCGCATCTTTGCCAAGCATCTTTTGAAGGCCGTAAGGATACACAGTTTCCACAAAAAACAAGTGCTAAAAACGTCCGCCAGCAGCCAGAATGTGGTGGAAAAAGCTTCCATCTTATTCCTTCGATCCATATCTCTATCTCGCTCTCTAGGATATATCTTTTTTCCTTATCCATCTCTCCCTCTCTCTTTCTCTCTCTTTTCGTCCTCTTTTTTCGGTGGTCCTTGGGGAGCTTTTTATCGCAGAAATACCCACACAACCGGGGGATGGATGCTGCCTGCCGGGTGCTGGTGCAGTGACGAGACGCTGGTGGTGGTGATGATGATGAAATTCTGCAAATCCAACCAATGCCGAATCGGGACGAAAGGAAAAAAAAATAAAACCACCAGCTCGTCCTGCCGAGTCAAGGACGAGGAGCCGGAAAATCTCATAATGGATCTTCTCTTCTTTGGGCAAAATAAGGGAAAAACAAACAGACGCAAAAGTATTGCCTCATATCGTAGAGTTCTGGACGGTGGATGGACGGTTGGGATGGACCCACCTGCCCCGCCGGATGATGATGATAAATATAATTAATTTAAAAATGACAAAAACATTCCCACCGGAAAAGCTCTTAACGGAAGGTTTTTCTTAGCTTTCACAAAGTGTGTTCACGATAGAATGGACGGTTTTGCTAAAAGCAAAGTGAGTCTGCTGGTGTGTGTCTGTAAGGAGAAGGTTGCGAAAAATCGATTTTACACCCATATACCAAGGGCCATACAGCTTCAGCACGGAGAACACATCCTTGGACCAGAAGCTCAGGAGCTCAGAAACACTCAGAGCTATCGCTTTTGCTGGTCTGTGTGTGCGTGTTTCCGAAAATAATAACGAACGAACTGGGATCGAAACAATCGAAGCCACTTAAAGCTGAGAGGTTACGATCATTTCAGTTGAGATTTAATTAATACCAAGTTCAAACGATTAATTCAATTTAATTGTTAGGTGGGGACCAAATTTTCAGACTGAAATCTTATCACAAGAAATATTTACTGGATGCCATTTAATCAACTTATGATAAATCATGCAATATATTATTATTCCAACATTGAACCTAATAAAATTGAATATTATGGCGTCTCAAAGTAATTACAAATTATTAAATGAATATTTGTATTTAGATAATTATTTACTTAAAAGCATCAAAGCTATCTTCAGTATCTAACTTGTTTGGTACCAACCAATTGGTTAGAGTTCATTAAAAACAGTAAAAGTGTATCGACGATCAAAGTCTCATATGATTTCGAGTCTCTAGAAACTGGCCCGGTAGTGTATTCGATAGCGGCGCCGATCTTCACACGGCAGGACCGGGGTTCGAATCCCGGCGGACCGCCTCCCCGTACGCAGGACTGACAATGCAGCTACGGGTAAAAATCTAAATCACAGAGAGCTAGTAATAGCAGGCTAAGACCTCACGAGGTTATAGTGCCAAGGAAGAAGAAGAAGAGAAACTGGCCAACTAATCAATCTCTTCCTCTTAAAATAATTATGGGGCATAAATATGAGTAAAGCAGCTCTCTAACAGATAACAACCATTTCCTTGATAGACAGTAGAAATTTGTTAGTTTTATCAATATTTAACGTAGTCGTTTTACTTGTTCTTCAACATACAGGGTGTTCAAGGTAAATTTGACAGTTACGATTATGCTTATAATTCATGATTGCCTTGACATATCAACACAAGCAATACGTCAATCGAAAGTTAATATTGTATACATCATGGAGTGTGTGAAGTGTAGTGTTGGGTAAATCTGATTCAGATTCATGAATCTGAATGAATGACACTAAATCTCTATTATAAAGATGCATGAATCCCCAAAGATTCATGAATCCCCAAAGATTCATTACTGACCAAAGATTCATGAATCCTCAAAGATCCCTCCGGTTCAAATCCAAGAGGGCCTCGTAGTTGAAGAAGGCTTTTGCAATCTTTGGAGATTCGTGAATCTTTGGGAATTCATGAATCTTTTTGGAGTCGACTCATGAATTGAATGACTCTTGACTGAAGATTCATATGAACGACTCTTTTCATTTGATTCATTAAGCACAACACTAGTGCAGTGTTCTCTGGACCATCTTGAAACCATCAGGAGCGAGATGGAATCAAGCAACGGCAATTACGAAGAAGTACCAAGAAGTAGAAAACATTCTTGACGACAAGATTGCGTTCGCACTGACACTTTGTTGGCCGATCTGCAGTCGCGAGTGCTGCAAGATCGCAAGCCTTGGATGACTAGAGTAGCCAATGGCAGGCGGTAAGTGTTTTCGCAGGATTCCGCACCTTGCTGCACAGCTGCTAAGACTATAAAACGGTTGGTTGACAATTTTGATGAATTCGCTGGGCCTCCTAACTCGCCGGATCTTACTCCTTTGGATTATTATATTTGGAGCGAAGTTGAACGTGACACTAATCTTAGGTACATGGTTTGCCAGGACTTGCTCCAAGTTAAAGAGGCAGATCGAGGCCGTTATCGATGACGAAGGCGGATGTTTTGAATTATTTCAATAAACAGCATGTTGAGCTACCCTTTTTACAAAAAGAAATTGTCAAAAAAAAAATGTTTTACCGTCAAATTTACCTTGAACACCCTGTACATGCGCGCTAGTTTGGAGTTAAATAAGTCTGAAAGTGTATGTGCACGTTATATACATTAACATCGTCAATTAAATCAAAAGCACATACCTTTTTGTCCTTTTGGATACTTATGAAAGAAATAATTCAATGTACGACATAAAAATAATATAAATACATCCTTGACCACAAACAACTGAAAATCGTTAAAGTCGAGCTCTTGATGAACTCCTAAAAATCGACTTTTCTGCGCCTTTCGGTATACAAACTCTGTAATACTATCCTCAGCAAAAGTACCTTAAAATGAGGTTCGTTAATTTTAAAACATAAGACATTTTAAAACGCTTTACAGCTATAATGATGATAAAAAATGACCCAGATAATATAGCAGCAAAGTTTGAACAAAAAAACAACAACATTTCCTAAATAAAATAAAATATTTAAAGAATAGTTTCGAAAAAGAATGTTTCTATTTTCTATTAAGAAAATTATACGCTTATAGCACTTTTTTCTACCTGCAGGTTCATGCGAAGTATTGATTGTGCATTCTAGAGCACATTTCTCCATTCCACACGTTCCTTTTCCATACACGTGGATATGTAGGAATGTGTTCGTTTCCTGAAGAGCAAGAAAATGCGATTCGGAGTACGCCCTGCAGCAGATTTGGAAAGAAAATACGGAAACGATTGCGAGAGGAAATGCCTTGACAATACCCGAGAAGAAAATTGGAAAACACACGATGCAACAAAACCATCATTGCCAATGTTTTCATCTCGGTAAGGTCTTGGAGTTCAGGCTATTGTGACTACTTTTTACATTTGATACATAATAGGAAGCACAACCTTCATTTAAGGCTTACTTTAAATTTACTTTAAAGCATTTTATGTACAATGTAAACACTAAATTCGAAATATTACTTGCAATTAGTGACAAAAAACCAATTTTTTATCGAAAATTGGAGATGGTTTTGTGCTCTACTAAGGAAAAATTCCTAATGCCTAATTCGCCAAGCAAAAACCAGACTACAGGTTATACGCAAGAACATGGCAAAACAGTACGGCGCGCGACTGCTGAAATGCGCCTTGCGTATTTGGGGCGTTTGCTTTTATCGATTTTCCGTTTTCCAACACGGCCCGCCCGGCCGTTGGTTGCGTATGTGTCGTGTCGTCGGTTTCGTTGCCGCCGGTAGCCATAGGAATCGGGCGTGCACGCGGCAAATGTTTCAGACGTTGGAGTGTTGTTAAATAAGGCTGCCTTTTTCCCAGTAGTTCCAGCACGATTTAATGAATGAAGAAAATATGTTGCATTAATAAATTGCTTTAAATTTATAGTTAATTATTCTGTATTTCGTTTTTCTCCATAAAAGACGTGCTTTTTGGCCAGTAGAAATAGGAAATATTTTCCCACAAAACATCGCATCTCATAATGCTTTCCCGGGAGGAGCAAAATGTGCTTCCTTTACATCTCTGGACATCTTTTTACACAACAACAAGCTCTGCTGATACACATCCAACATCAAAACATGCGAAACTCGAAACGTACGCACACGAAACACGGTTCTTGTGCCTGGGACAAGCGAGCGAACGATTTTTTGTTTTCGGTTTATTTTTCCGTCCTCTACCGTTTTTCCTGCTTGCGTTGGAAAATCGATAAATATTGATCAATTTCCCACGGGCACCGTACACAACACACCCCAGAGCCAGAGAGTGCCGGTGGGTACTGTAGAGCGCCGTGTGCCAAGCAGAGAGAAAGAGAACAAGAGCATGAGCATGATGATACGGAATGTGAAGGAAAGGAATGAGAAAGACGTGAGTAGGAGTGGGTGGGACATGCTATCCAACAACAACAGGCACGTGCGCGTCATTCGCGTCCATTTGCCCATAATATGCATGGAGCATAGGAAAAAGGTCTGTGCCGTTGATTCCATTTGGTCGACGGTCGACGGATCAGAATAGGAACTAACACAAACACTGTCCCGTTCTGTTGCGTGCGCTTCAAGAGATGCTGCATGTCTTCAGTAACTGTTGGTGTGAAAGGGACGCAATCGTACAGCGGAATGCCGGAATGTTTTATGTGATGCATCAACATAAGCGCGCTGCCGAGCAGGCCTGAACGCGGATCGATAAGTTACTGTGAAAGGAAGAGACAAATTTGTTTAGCAAGTTTAGATTTTTCTAAATATTATCTAACTATCGCCCAGAATATTTTCGATTTGTCCCTAAACCATATAACAGTTAACTGAAATCTAGCAGGGGATTCCGGGAACAGAGAATCAACCAAGGACTAGATCTTTACTCAGGGACGAATCTTGGAAAAGACTCCTAAGAGCTCTACAGGGCGGCACAAGAAGCACCTTACAAAATCAGATCAAGCTAATTAGAATGACAACAACCAACATCACGTGTCAGGTGACAATTGATGGAAGTCTTCCGCCCAATGCTCTTCCCTACCAACAAGGATTTACATCAGAGAGATAAACTACCATTTCTTCTATTCCACCAACCACTATAGAGGGTCATCCGAGACTTGGCGGTAGAAGCTTTGGGGACCATTTTGTTAAAGTGAATAAAGATCCTAAGCTTACCAGGTTTGTAAGAATGATAATGACCAACAGCACATGCTAGATGAAGGTGGATGAATATCTCGCAGGGCTCTTTGACCGTTAGGGTGGAAGAACAATGGAGAAGCCCTTACAATGATGAGCTCTACGAGCTGTACGGTATCCCAACCATCAAATGTAGCAAATTGAGCTCGCCAGGCTCCGGTGGACTGGTCATGAGAATGGCAACGGACGACCCTGCTCGTCAAACCATTTTTGGTCGTCCACATGGACAGATCAGGCGTCCCGAATGCCCAAATTGGCCTCGTCCGCCAGAAAGACCGGGATATTGATTCGGCAGACGACGGCGCTAGACCGTGAACGATATCAAGGATTGTTGAGGATTCAGTCCAAGACCGCGAAGTGCCTGATAAGTAAATAAATTAACATAAAGACTCTGGTATTCCCTGGTAACCAATACGGACATTATTGGTTTGATGCTCTCATCTCTTACGCTTAACAAAGGATCGACCAAATGGCAGAAACCTGGTCTGACATGATCCATGAGATGGTAAGGATGCGGTAGGTTCACATTAAGATAGAGTTTTTACCTTGACGCGTCCACCAAAATGACTGGAACTTTGTTTTGACAGACAACGACACTATATCGAGGGAACAAATCAAGGATTTCTGCAACAGGACAAGATCACGAAACAGCTCTAGCGTTTTACAAATGAACCACCATTTTACTGATGTTAAAGCGATTAAAGGACGCTATTAAAGATATATTTTTTGTCTAGATTAGTGTAGCTTTGTTTGTTATGTCTCTTGTTTGTTTGTTTTTTTATGTTTATTGTAGTATGTTCTGCACGGTAACACCGATGTGCGCCAGTCGCTTTTCTGGCCTCAGACGGTGGCAAAATTACCCATCTGAAGTCCTTGAAGTTGCAGCTGGCTACCCCTTCGTTGGCGGGATGCTTGCGTTCGATGCTGCGGTAACCTAACAAAGTTATCGTAGCTCTCGGATTCAGGTGTTCGCCGGCGACTGGGTCGCTGTTTACAACATCAGATTGTAGACCAGACTGGAAAGCTGCGGCAAGTTCGCGCAGTACTATAAGCCAGCCAGCGAAAACCCATCAGGAGGAATGTCCCCATCCTGCAGCCCACTCTACCGAGCCCACCCGGGATAAGGTGCACTTCAACGGCGGGAGAAGGAAATGTCTGCCACCCAGATAGTATATAAGTAAAAGAAATATTAATGTTTGATTTAAGAATAGTCTTAAGATATACGGCCTGGCACGAAATATAAAAAAAATAAAGATATATTTTTATTAAAACTTATATCGTAAAAAAAAGCGTCACATTACATTCATCATCCCACCAAAGACGTTCGAAAAAGAGTCCAGCAACGATAGTTTACATTCGCCATACATGTCAGCACAAACAGATCTGTCACTTTTGGTGCCGCTCATCAACCCGGGGATCCTTTCCGCCTGACTGTACAGTTTGTGGTGAGGTTCCGCCTGGACATCTTCGGTGGACGAAGGCGTAAAGGCAATGTGCAACAGTTCCCCTATCAAACCGCTCGTGTGGGTAAAAGCAGCCTCCGACGATTCACAAATTGCACGCAAAACACAGCTCCGACCATCGAAACCTTTTCTATTAAACGAAAGAAATATAGAGAGATAGAGACCTTTAAAGTTATACGTTTTTTGGACATCCCAAAATAACATACTGGTCAAACAGTTGCTCTAGCACACGATAAAACATCCATCGCGATGATTCTAGGGATGACGTTCCGGATTCTGGTGTGACAGATTCCTCCGAATCAAGCTCCTGCCACTGTGCTTCTGAATCGTACAGCTTCTGTGGCGCTATCACTAGCGGTATCGTCGACAACACGGTTTCACGCCTACGTAGTACACGGTCAGCACGTTCCGTCTCAAACTCGTGACGATCCAGGAAGGGCGGTATCCAGTGGGACGAGTTCCACGGTAACAGATAGACCGATTTGAACACGTATCCCATGGTGATCGATTCGAGCTGAATGTCGGCCGGTATACCGAAACCACCGATCAGCTGCAAACGTTGTGGATTGGCGCGTGGAAAGATTAGAAAGCGTCGCTGCCGTGGTTTTGCACGATCGTACTCCATTGCTCTCGACACAGCTAAAACTGATATTAGCAGCACTAGGAACGATAGTTGCACTGGATTTAATGCGGACATTAGTACAGTTTGACCTTCCAACAAGAACTAAAAGCAATTCCTGAAGCAATGCGTAAACTCGTCGTGGCACATAACGAATGCTAGCATTAATTCGCATGTAAGTGCAATATTTGTGCGGTTTGGTAGACAAGGTAACGGTTCCGTTGCACATTGAGTGCGAAATACTCACCTAAACGCTAACAAAACATACAGAGTTTTACACCTTCCAATGGTGAAGTGTAATTGAGAATAAAAAATGTAACAAATCCTAACATAAATGGATAAATGCAGGAATGTTTAGCAGAAATTGAAGCTTCATCGCCTGGTGACTTGAACGTCCAGGTCCAGGTCCAGGTCTAGATCCAGGTTTCGGGACATCAGTACAAATGGTGTAGGAACTCCTAGACAAGATAGACGGATGACAACGACTTTGCAAGATATCTAAAACACTGTACGTCGATTGAATAAACTCCACAGTGACCACAGCAGCCGACCAATAGATTGTTTGGACAAAACTTTATCGGTCCTTTCAATAATCTTAATCTTTCTGTTGCGAACAGGGAGAAGCTACTGGTTATCAATGCATAGAAAAGTGACTTTTTAACGATAGGTAAGTGCCGGAATGGCGCCCGAAAAGGTCTGGCTATATTGTAGAATGGGAAACGTAGAACTTCCTGACTAACGTGAAGCTAGTCTTTATTGTGTAATGCACATAAATGAAGCTCAAATTATCTTAGACACTTATCAATCGCGGCGACCACTATTTTTATCATCCAACAGTCAATTTATACCAGCAAGAACTTAAGCTTTTAGTGATCTACTGATCATTAATACAGGTTTTGCTGGAACGTCAACATTAAACAACCACATCACAAAAATGCTGTTTAAGATAGGCTAGATATTTCAATCCATAAAAAACAGCCAGCGATCGTAGCGCAAAACACAAACTCCGAACATAAACCCGTTTGTGAAAAATGTTGACCAACGCGAACCATTTCGGCAAACGTTAGCGTTAAACGAAACAAACAAGAAAATAAAAATACACCACTGCGACGACGACGACGCTGAAACCTTCCACCGCATAAAACAGCATAAAATGCATCGTACGGTAAAAGAAAATCCAAAGCAAAAAAAAACAAACCACCAACCCACCCGCACGCCCTGGCTCTGCTTTGCTTCGAAGGTTTGCTGACGCTGGCGACTTTGAAAGTTGAAGGAACTCTCCACACACGCCGGAGGTATGCGCACATGTGTGTGTTTTGGATGGGTGGGTGTGTGTGTGTGTGTGAGTCTGTGCACACGATCGTGTGTATGCGCCTGTATAGAGGAGTACAGGAAAAACTAGTTAATAGTTCATTCCCCAACATAGTCCACCGTATATGGAACAGCATCATCGTGCGGAAGTGTGCTGTTTTGAAAATTGTGGAGACATAGGGAGAGAGAGGCAGAGAGCGAGAAGAAAGATGCATCTCACCCGGCCAATCCTCCTACTAGACACCACGCTGTGTGCAAGGGTCCCATCATCATCCCCCGGACACTTTCCACCTTCACACAACCCAGAAGAAGCCACTTCAACTTGGCAATGCGTTTTCCCTCAAGTAGCTGCTCGTGTGTGCGTGTTTTTGTGGGAAGCGCCCAAACGGGGGGAGTGGTATTAGGTGGTGCTTGAGGATAGAGGAGATGTACTTGAATTTCAATCCATCTCCACCCAACGCCAAAGCTATCTCCAACGTAACGAACATGCTGTACGAAAGAGCAGATTGGAACGATAGATGGAGATAGAGCGCCATCACTCTTACTCGGCTACATAAAAATAGTGTGCCATCAACTACTGCCGATCGAACAGAGTAGAAAGGCGAGAGCGAGAGAGAAAAAGAGAAATTGAGTAAGAAAGTATACGGTTACTTCCTCGCTTCACATTTATGCTCACTCCCGACGACACAGCATAAAACTCGCCCGCTTGTGCTTAGCAAAATCGATCGAGCATGTTTTATTTTCATACCACCAACAACTAACGACCGACTCCGCGGTTTGTGGCGCTGCTCCCCAACCCAACATAATGTGTGCGTGTGGGTGTACGTGTGTGTGTGTTTGTATTTTGAACCCACCTTCGTTAGATGGCCTCCAACCACGGCCACGGAACATGACCATTGAGGGTTTTTTTCTTCTACTTGATCCAATAGACCCCGACTAGCGGACCTGAGAAAACTACAAAATTTATAAATTTTTAATACTCCTTCCAAGAAGGAAAAAGTTATACTGAGTGCTTTGAACCATACATTCATAATCTTCGGGATATGATGGTGAAAAAAAAAGTTTTTTAATGCCTTTCTTTTTATTTTGAAACACAGATGACCCTCTACTAATGATAACATAACGCACTATGGAGGAAATCAGTCAATTACCAGGCTAGACATCAAGATCTGCCGATGCAATGTACCACACATCGGGAGTATAAAACAAAGCAGTGGAGGTCGTCGCCACCCGCTAGGGAGCAACTATTTTTATATCCAAACAAAATTACTGAACACATACACCATCATCAACAGTTTAAGCCACACGCGATGCATCATCGGTGTGGTTCCAGAGGTAACTGTTGTCTGCCTGCGTCGAACCAAGGTAACTCACGGGTTTAGAATGGAATATGTTGTGCTGACTACCTTGACCGGTGTTGTCTTATCAGTTGTTTGAATTACTATTTATTTATCTGTCTCTAGAATTGCCTAGCAGTCTTAGCCTACTGTGGAAGTTCCCAAGATACCGCTCACGGTCTAGCGCCTCTGATGCTAATTTTTGTATGGCAATCCAATATCTCGGTCTGTCTTTCCCACGCATCAACGCCATTATGACCAAGAATACCTCGACAAGCTAGATCTCTTTGAGCTTTTGTGTCATTGGCAAAAGAGCTTAATCCATTGAAGTTCAATAGAAATTAACGTTGAAAGTCGGAGGTCACGCCGTCGAGACTTGCAAATGTAATTCTTGTATGCGTAAACGGGAATATGACCTAAACCGAGGTTCCCTTATAGCGTTTGGGGTCCCCACTATCTGCTAGAGACCCCATTGGACCGCACAACCCACTTAAAGTAGCTGTCGTCAAATACGGGACTCCCTCAAAGTTCCCAGGCCTTGAGCAACTACTATCGGCAAACTTTGCTCGGTGCCATTCTTTTGACCTGCTCATCCCAATAGAGTCTGAGCCTGGCGAGTCGAATTTGCTGCGCGATTGTAAGATCACCAGATTGTACAACCCGTTATTTTTCAATGACTTTTGACGAAAGCATATCTAATAATCCCTTTTTAGTTATGAACTGTTTTTGCCAGCTTTGAGACAGTTCAGGCCTCAATTTAGACCAACCAAGCTTCCTCGACATAATAAGAGTGGATCTAGATCAGGCTCTAGTTCGGTGGTATTCTCATTACCTGACCTGCCCGCAAGAGTTCAGAGAGTTTTATTAAGTGCACTGAAGAGAGATCACAATAGACCTATATGCGTAAATCAGTGTTTGAGTTGCTGGTGTCGCTCTGAGCTCTGGTTTACTTGGCCGAATCGCCCATAACTGAGTAAGCAGTATTTCGTATACATAGAACGTTTTAAAAACACGTCCATGTTGAAATTATACTGAAGCAGGGTGTGTTGGAGAAAAATCCCTTACATCGTTTACATCGTTCATATAGAAAAAGTAATGAGTAACTTTTTCTATATGAACGATGTAAACGATGTAAGGGATTCTTCTATTATCTTCAAAATAACCTCACAGTAATTCTAGGTTGGTTATGCATCGAGAAGAGTGCACCTCCACACTGACTGATATATAACATAAAACATTCAAACTCCTAATCATGCAAACAAATCCCAGGCATGTGGTCAATTCCAGTTAGAGGTGGCTGCCTCATAATAAAACATTAAAGCCTTACAACCCAAACGATCCTGAAAATATGAAAATTAGTTTTTTTTTCCCCGAATCGATTCCATAATTCCACAACAGCACACCAGAAACGCAATCAAGGGAAAGCAGCTATATAATAGTGACCTAGATACTTATTTTAGCTAGCCCTGCTATTCACCGTCCGGATTCCACTAACCTGGCGGTGAGGTTGTCGGATGCCGGATTTTCCACGGAAGCTCGTCTAAAACACACACACGCACACACACACAAAAGGAAACCCTCTCTCGCTACATTATTGATTTGACGACATAATTAACGTGGAAAGCGTGTGAGCTCTATTTTTAACCACCGATTGCAGCAACACCATTAAACCTTCGCTCGTTCGACCGCCCTCGTTCCTCCCTCGCTTGCTCAACGCCGTCTTATCGTCCCTATTGTCGTCAGCGTTATCGATTAGCATCGATTACTGTAGTTAGAGGTGGCTGCCTCATAATAAAACATTAAAGCCTTACAACCCAAACGATCCTGAAAATATGAAAATTAGTTTTTTTTTCCCCGAATCGATTCCATAATTCCACAACAGCACACCAGAAACGCAATCAAGGGAAAGCAGCTATATAATAGTGACCTAGATACTTATTTTAGCTAGCCCTGCTATTCACCGTCCGGATTCCACTAACCTGGCGGTGAGGTTGTCGGATGCCGGATTTTCCACGGAAGCTCGTCTAAAACACACACACACACGCACACACAAAAGGAAACCCTCTCTCGTTACATTATTGATTTGACGACATAATTAACGTGGAAAGCGTGTGAGCTCTATTTTTAACCACCGATTGCAGCAACACCATTAAGCCTTCGCTCGTTCGGCCGCCCTCGTTCCTCCCTCGCTTGCTCAACGCCGTCTTATCGTCCCTATCGTCGTCAGCGTTATCGATTAGCATCGATTACTGTCGCATGACCGTTGGCAATGTGCTAACAAGCGTTTCCTTGACGGCAGAGGTCAAAATGCCGGGGAAGGTTAACGGGACGTGATAAGGGCGTGGAAAATGAATTGTTAGCGCGTAGGGAAGGAACTTCACTTCACTAACAATCATTTCGAACGAATTTGGAATCGGTTTTTTTGGTACCAAAATGTTTCATGCTTCAATACCTATTCCAATTAAATTCTTATGTATTATATAACTGCCTGTGCATGTGTAGACATTGTGAAAAGCATTTCAATGTTGTGCAGAGATCTGTAATTTAGTTGAGAAAGCTTCAAGTCACAACTAGACATTCGGACATTCAAACAAGGGCAGAAAAGGAAAGACAACAAGTCTCCACAAAATTCAGGACATCGAAGAATTGGAACTAAACTATCTCCGGTAAGAATTTATAGGCCGTGCCATAAGAAATTGAACTGATATTTTAGCTTGGCTAGGGTCCTTAGAGCAGCGCTGTAACTAGGAAGAGGTCGGTATCTAGTTCTATCCTGTTGGACTGACTCGACCAGTATTTCTAAACGTTGAAGTCTGTTCAGCAGCAACTTCTATCAGCAAACAAGGCTCTCTACGACTAGCCAACAATTCTGCCGTTGATTCTATATGAACTAAATGGCAATTGGTACTGTATAAAATGTATGTGAATGCATGGAGATGACTCAGTACAACTGGATAGGATCGCCACAGTCTGGCCAGTGGAGTATGTAACATCTGTATCATACATAAATGCTCTCTTAGAACAGCGTATTTGGAAGATCTTGAAGTTGCGCGGTATCACCCTACGATCGACGAAACAAATTTTCATACTGGCTGTATCACTGAAAAGCATTGAATTCATTACTAGAGATTGAACTGTTCCACAGCATCGAACTTTAACGACTTAAAGCTAGTGATAAAAGAACTAATGTTATCAACAAAGTTAAAGTTGAAGTTGTGTATGGAACCCACGTAAAATTCGTACATTTACGTACAAGTTTCTGTCATTAAATTAACTGTCCACTTAATATAACAACCCAAGACAAAACCAAAGAAATGGAAAAGAATTATGCTAGTGCCGCACCCGGAAACAACATCGTTATGTAAACGCTAACAAGCCTTTAAACTTAAACAAATATATTCTCTAGAACTGGACCCTCAGTTACTTTACAAAGCACTTTAGTTGGAAAACATTTCCTGTACTACTACTATCAACAAACATATGTGAAGTCAGCATTATTACACACTTACACGATGATCATGTTTTGATCGCCGCCTTTCGCCCTTTCCTTCCTCTCCAGCAGCTTTCACATCACACCACCGCTGCCCCCAGCCTACCCGATGCACATTTTTTCCCCCTTCCTTCTTCAAACACTTCGTCCTCCACGCGAGGGGCCTGCTTGTACGCACACACACACTTCGCACCACAAGACGCACTCGCGCGCAACTTCTCACTGGCTCGCATTCATCTTGAAAAACACGCGAGGGGCCTGCTTGTACGCACACACACACTTCGCACCACAAGACGCACTCGCGCGCAACTTCTCACTGGCTCGCATTCATCTTGAAAAAAACCGTTTCTCGCAACTCACACTCACTGGGGCACTGCTGGCTCACTGGCTATTCACACCGTGTGTATCGCGTTTTCGTTCGCATCATCCGCCGCCGGTTGGGTCGACTTTTGCTTCACCTGCTGCTGTTGCAGCAGCAACACCACTATCGATGATGACGTCGGTGCCGTCGATCGCGACAACCATGACGGAGATGGGCACACACTAACACCACCAACCGGGGAAGGTAAGCAGCAGCTGGCAGGCAACCTGCCCGTTGGGATGTGCGCGAAAGCAACGT